>OV651817.1:76337385-76377385 GCA_927349885.1 Psylliodes chrysocephalus
GCAAAGTCCGATTCAGAGAAAATTTCTGAATCGAAGGTTCTATACCCGTTGCTTCAAATCCATTCACAGCATTTGCAACTGTTGCTGCTTTTAGATAAGCCTTTCCAAATAAAGAACCAATATCGTGTAAAGTAATTGCTTTCCCTGGATTGTTGGTTAAAAAATCGTCACATACAATATTGTAAGCTGTTTTGGGAGGTTCATAAAAAGACACAGCTAATGGTTGCATTCTGTGGCTTGTATGAGGTTTATCTTTTAAAGAGATTTTGATTTTTTAGAGTGAATTTATATTTCCCAAAAATCTAAACTTTCTTTTCATATAGGTAAGATTGTAAGATATAGAAGACTACGTACCTCACCGCTGTTTTTTTACATAACGTCGAAGAGTTGCCTCAGGATTTTTGACGCTCCATTTACGCTTGAACCGTTATTAATAACTTCCCTTCATGCTTGTCTTATGTTCTCCTTACTCCATAGCTGTCTATTTGTTTTTCTTGTATATTTCCCCATACTAAAATTTAAACATGTTTTAAACACATTAAGCCATGCAGCTAAGTTGGCGAATTCGTTATCTTAGCAACAACAACGGTTCGTCATCTTAGAGACACAAGCACATAAAATTTTAAAAATCTATAAATAAATTTGAAAAAAATCTTATTAGTAATTGATCATGTCCTACCATAGATAATGGTTTTTAAATTAATAACGTACCTTGCGAAAATTAGAGCTTATTTTGCTCCGAGCCAAAATTATAAGAAGAACCACCCAAACAGTGTAAATGGTCACAACTCACTAAGCGTTCTTCCACGATGCTTCGCCTTTATACTACAGTTTACAACCAATAGAGCATAAGAGCATTGTATAAAGAACTAATAGTAGTCTCACCTTATGAAAGTTTCATTGGAGTGAAATGGATACTATACCAATAGATGGCGCTAGTGAATATGGATAAGTCGATACTCGTTTGCAGTGGGCGGAGGTGAGGGCCCACCTGAAATTTTAGTGAATGACGGAGACCGATCGATGGATTTCTATTTTTAGCTCTTGTGATTTATTATTTGGACTATTTTCTATCTAATGTTTGTTATTGTGCGTTGTTAGTGCGTTTACGGGTAGTAGGTATTGTGAATGAGTTGTGTTTATGTTTTATTACTGAATTATTTTACTGTTAATAAAGGACGAGTTCCCAACAAGAGTACCTACATGATTAATATAAAAAAAATTAAATTATAGTTTACATTAGTTTTTGGAAAGTGTCAAAAATTTTTACCGAATTCAGTAAAATGATACTGAAAAATAAAAATATTATAGCCATTAATAATTTTTGAATTTTCAACTTTAACACCCTGCATTTCGAAAACGGGTATTTTTTTTAAGCATATTTCATTTAATAGTTTTATTTTTAATCAGATAATCTTTAGTTATACTATGTCCCATTCTTAATGATATATATTATGATATAAATTAGTTAACTATTAATTAATGTTTTAAAATTAGAATTAAAAATTTGTGTATTTATAACTTTTGTAATTAATAAAATAGAAAATATGCACAACTATTATGTTTGATAATAAAATAATCCAAATATAGGTAGTTTACAGTGAAGAAGAAAAAGTGTAAATATTTATAAGAAATTCGACGTTTAATTAATCAGGAAAGAATAAAAATCATTCCAAAAATTGAATAAAATATAATATGTATGCTATCCCTATTAAAAAATATTCATGTTAAATCCTGTGAAATATGCACCCCACTGATATGGTCATTTAATGACAGTTTTACAAAATTCTGTCATTGTAAATATTATACAATAATAATTATGGCATAAAGGGAGGGTAATTTATAATGAATAACCCTGTTAGGTACCTAATAATTTTCAGTAAAAAAATTTTAATTCGCATTTTTTTACGTAGATTAAAGAAAAATGTAATTTCGTGTTTTCTTTTTGCAGACATTTTGCGAGACACTGTATATTAAAATCCAAAATGATGTATTTTCTTTTAACACATACCTAATACAAATTTATTAGCAAAATTTAAATACTTGTTATTTTCGGTATATTTCTCCTTTAGACAAACACATTTTTACTTTCATTGTCAAAAGATTTAAATAAAATTACCGGACCTTATAATAAGCATGAAGATTTAGATGTCATTAACGTAAAATTAATGTTTTGAAATTAATTTAAGTTTTACCAATTTAGAACATAAAATTAATTAATGAAAAAAAAGTGTCTACTCGTGGGTTTGAACCACTGATCTGTAAATACAGATCAGTGATTTGAACTCGGAACCTTTCGATTCATAGACGAGTTCTCTAAATATTCGTTATAGTATGAGAGCCCACTGCAAATTTCGACCGTCATATGATAACGAAATGAAATATGCTCCAAAGGCATGTAACAACTATGTACTTTACCAAATTATACCTGTGCCAATCCCTATCCTGAGCAAAGTGGTTAAAAAAAAATATTTTATATTCAAAAAATCACATAAGACATGACAGCGACAATTGTGTTTTCCCTAAAAATTACAATCCTAATTCATTGTGAACCTAGCTTTTAAACCTGAATTACTAATATATGTACCTACCTTTTAAACAATGTTTATGTATGAAAGGAAGAAGGATGGCATTGTATAAACCATTTGCAGAGATAGTCAATAATAATTATAAACTCTTGTTAGACAATTATTTTAAACCATAATCATAGTAGTTTTTTTGTCGTTTCTATGACAACCTGTAAAAATGAATCACAACAATAGGTATACAAATAAATTTTTAAATCAGCAAACATTGATTCAGATTTTTAATGATTTTTATCTACTAATCGTGGATAGATGTTTTTGTGCGATGTTAAGAGGAAGAAAATGTTCCCCTTTAACGATATATATCAAGATATATTTGAAAGGTATTTACTAGAAAACTTTAAGGGCAAACAAAATTAGCGCTGTCATGCCTTATGTGATTTTTTTAATATAAAATAATTTTTTTAAGCAACTTTGCTCAGGATTGGGATTGGCACAGGTGCCATTTGGTAAAGTACAAGATTTTTCCATGATTTTGGGGTATATTTCATTTCGTTATCAGATGAAGGTAAAAATTTGCAGTGGGCTCTTGGGCTATTATGGAGGCTTACGAAATTACGAAATTACGAAGTTTTACTTTTTAACGCTGATAATCAGATTGCTTTTAGTTTCATTAAAATATCAGTTTATTTTTAAATATAGACAAATATCTTGTGGAATGCTATTATTTATTGATTCTTCACAAGAATCACTAATTTTTAATTATATTTAATCTTAATAACTAAAAAAATATATATTGACAATTAATTTGACGGAATTGTCACTTATAAAGTTCTAACATCTGACGTATCTAATAGTCCAAGAGCCCGTGAGAGCCAGACCTTCGGAATTTTATAAAAGCTGAGAGTTCTTCTGTGTATGTCCCCAATACAGGTAAGAATGATCCCCGCCCATGAAACCTGAGTAGTGGTGGCTTTGGCAGGTAACAGGTAGCAAAGGTGCATAAAATTCCACCTCAAATTTATTAATTTATAAAACTCAATTTTTTTATATTTTATTCGTAATAATATTAAAACTCGCGTTGCTCATTGCCAGACACTTGATATGGTTACAACCCTCTGCCAGACACCCCTGAACTATTATAATTTGTAACTATACTTACGTTATATTATAAAAGCTAAATTTTATATATATTATTTGGACAACTATTAAATAATGTTTCCTTAATAGCCAGACAATTTCGAGGGTTATATCGTCCTGCCAGACGTATTAAATGTGTACAATAGTTATGAGTGAGAGGAACATATGCAGCAACGGGTGTGAGTGAAATAGAGCGTGCAGTCTATTGCGCTAGTTCAGTGTGATGTCATTTTGGTTCCACTGACATTTAATTCTAATCAAACTTTTAACAAAAACATCAATAAATTTGACATATACGTTTTTACTGTTTTTATTTTATTTCAAAATATTGTTTAAAGGTCATAAAAAATAGTTTAAAGGTATGTAATTGGTAACTAAACGATTGTATATTTGATACATGCTATCTACTTACTTTAGGAATATATTTATAAAATTGAAAAAACGATATAATTTAGGTAAACAAAACGAACAAAACGCACTCAAAAAATCTACTGTCACTTTAATTGTCAGTGGAACCATAATTACATCATGACTGAACTAGCGCATCGCGATCTTTTACTGCGCATCAGCTGCTCATTGTGTATTATGTAGTGCGCGGTTATGCTCATAGTAAACGTACATCAAACGTATATTAAACGTTGTATTATTTTTCTGTGTAATTTCTAACTCACAAAAAAAATATTCTTTCGTATAATAAACAATAAAATTTTGATGACTGAAATTTCAGTTGAATTGAATATAATAAACTTTATAAAATTTAAAAATAACATGAATTGAGTTACTAGAATTTTTGATATGATTGATATTTTATTATAAAATTTTACGGAATATTATTTTAAAAATTTATTATTCAAACTGTAATAATTTTATTCAATGAAATTTCTCAAAAAATTAGAAAAAATATTACTAAATAATTCGGAATAAACAACAGTAGATGCGCAGTAAAAGATCGCAATAGACTGCACGCTCTATTTCACTCACACCCGTTGCTGCATATGCTCCTCTCACTCATAACTATTGTACACATTTAATACGTCTGGCAGGACGATATAACCCTCGAAATTGTCTGGCTGTTAAGGAAACATTATTTAATAGTTGTCTAAATAATATATATAAAATTTAGCTTTTATAATATAACGTAAGTATAGTTAAAAATTATAATAGTTCAGGGTTGTCTGGCAGAGGGTTGTAACCATATTAAGTGTCTGGCAATGAGCAACGCGAGTTTTAATATTATTACGAATAAAATATAAAAAAATTGAGTTTTATAAATTAATAAATTTGAGGTGGAATTTTATGCACCTTTGCTACCTGTTACCTGCCAAAGCCACCACTACTCAGGTTTCATGGGCGGGAATCATTCTTACCTCTATTGGGGACATACACAGAAGAACTCTCAGCTTTTATAAAATTCCGAAGGTCTGGCTCTCACGGGCTCTTGCTCTATAACCAGTAAATAAAATCGTTAGTTCAATGATTGTACCAATAAATGTCGGGCGCGATTGCCTCCAATAACTTTTGCATGGCGATTATCCTACTAGAGTTCTTTATACAATGATAAGGGGTTACACAGGTCGCGACATCTCTTTTCTAGTAGCTGAAATTCGCAATTCGCCATCTTAGCGCATTCATCATCTTACCCGACTTTACCCGATATCTTAATAATATTAAAATTTATATTTTTATTACAAATATGTATACAAAACATCTCCTGGATTAGGAAAACATCACTCAATTTAACGGCGTATTCAAACAGCATTTCTACTCTTTTTACTTTAATTTGTTTAATTATTGTGTTGAATATTTGTTATATCTTTTATGCTGTACTGTTTTATAAGAAAATTAACAATATTATTATAAAATCAATTGACGAAATAACAAACAAAATTTTCTCTTCGCTCTTTCTGTATATTATTTAGGTCTTTTTTGGTTCCCCTTAAATAGTTACCTAATTCTTAATTTGGGAGCCAAAAAATAGAGTGCTACAAACACATTTCGTATTCGAAAATAAAATTACAGATACCAACCGAAAAGGTATCCATCTCAAATTCAATTAATTACTAGCGAATCCGTCCGTTTTTCATTCCACACTTCGGTCCACATTTCCCGAATTCTACGCGGGCCATGTAAAACGTTCCGATTTTTGGGTTGGCTAATTTAAAAAAATTTTAATTAAATTTCTTCCATAACCATAACATGGAGAGCTATCGCCGCTCAACTGAATAACTTCAATATTAAATTTAAGGAATTTAATCAGCCATTTTGTAAAGAGACATACTTCTCAAAAGAACAGTGACTCTTAGATGAACTTCATTTTTCGTCTTTGGTATTTCTTAATCTCGGCTCAGCGCTCGTTTTATCTTCTACTATTCGTTTTTAATTTTTCAACGATCGTGCACGGATGAGATGTTCCGTTGCAGTTTTTTTCGTTTCTGGAAATATTTTTTGAGTTAAATAATCCTTTAGTCGGTGGCCAGAAATGGTATGAGGTGTTTGTTTATTAAATAAAATAAAACGATGATCTGGAAAATCGTGTGGAGAAATTAGGTTGTTAACGTGTCGCTATTGGTACTCCTCCAATCTCAAACGAAGTTTATTAAGAACGCGTTGACACCTCCGAGCAAATACTACTAGAGGGAGTCTTCCCCCTTCTCTGCGCTAAATTTTGTTAGCAACATCTACTCTCCCCGAGGGGGAAAATACCTATTCTGTAATTGGCTTATTTAATCAGCGTTGCCAAGTTTGACAGCGAGAGTTCTGACACATGTCAATTTTTGATTTGTTTTTCACGAAAAATATAATTATTTATAGCCTTGTAAGGGTTTTAAATGTATATTTAAGATTTATTATCTGTAATAATATGGTGAAAACATGTTTTATGTGTAAAAGACCTGTCGAAAATGCATCTTCAAGATTATATCATAGGCAGGGCCGGATTTACCATTACAGCGCCCGTAGGCCCAAATAAATTTGGCGCCCCCCTCAATCGAATTCAGGGCCAATCAAATGAAAATAATTCTTTTGGCCAAGTGAACAATCAGTTTTATGTAGAAATAAAAACTACAACTATATAATACATAAAATGAACAAGATATATAAAACCTTATAAAGCCTTCCTTATTGCTTTCTTTTGAGCAAATTTGTCTATGATATCGTAGAAAATCGATTGAGTTTTTTTTTTCTCTCTCCTGGGCTCGTCTGACTATGTGTCTCCGAATAACACTGAAGCCTATTGGCTTATTGTGTTTTACCCCATGTTAGTTCATAGCACCCACTCTATCACCTTTGTACCTTGTACAAGTTTGTACAGATCCTTGGGTGAGTGGGTTCTATACGTTGTTGGATCAACCTGGGGTTGTCCAAAAAGAGCCTGTCTTTTGCGATCTAAAGCTTCGCATTCGCACAGTATGTGTTTGGCCGTTTCTGGTTTCTTGTGACATAGTCGGCACATGAGTTCCCCATTGTACATGCCAATTTTGTTCAAGTGTCCCTTTACTGGGGCGTGCCCAGTCATGAACCCTGTTATCACTTTCAACTGGTTCCTATTCATTAAGAGTAGTTCTCCAGTTCTTTTGGGACATGGTCTGCCTATGAAGGCTTTTCCATGTGACTGTTTTGGGGTGCTTCCCCAATAGTTGATATGTTGTTCCCGAATCCAGTCATTTATAAAACCCCGGACTGTACTTTTTGGTACACCTGGGTTTGTGTCTGGTTCCGGTGTTTCTTTTGACCCTCTTTTTGCAAGTTCGTCAGCCTTTTCGTTGCCTTCGATCCCTTTGTGACCTGGCACCCAAGATAGTTTTACTCTATTTCGGTCTGCCAGTGTTCTTAGTTCTTCGATGCATTCCCATACCAGCCTCGACGTAACTTTCTGACTCGATATGGCCTTAAGTGCCGCTTGGCTGTCTGACATTATTTGAATATGCTGATTTTCGACAGCTCTTTCATTGTTCGTTTTTGCACATTGCAAAATTGCGTATACCTTGGCCTGAAATACCGAGGAATGTATTCCTATAGCATAGCTATGGTTAGTATCACGGTTTTTGGAGAATACTCCTGCCCAGTGCCTTCCGCAGTCTTAGACCCGTCTGTATACCAGGTTTGTTCCTGTCGTTGGGCATTGGGCTCCCTTATGGTGATCTCCGCTCTTTCCTGTATTAAAACCTCAAAGGGAGTATTAAAAGAGTACCTCTTGGTTATGTGGTCTGATCTCATGTCTAGCACGTCTCCTGTCACTAACCTTGAGATATTCATGTGACCTGGCCTAATGTCAAGATTTCCCAGTGTATTCCCTAATCTGTAAGCACCTAATCTTGCCTCCCTTGTATCACATAGTGAAGAGGTGGGAGTCCTATTAGTGCTTCCATTGCAGCAGTGGGGGTTGTTTTCATTGCCCTCGTTATTCCGAGGCAGGCAAGTCTTTGTACATTGCTTAGCCTCGTTATTGCTTTCCTTTGCTGTGTCTTTGGCCACCACACCAAAGCTGCGTATATTATTATGGGTCTCACCACCATGGTATAAAGCCAGTATACCATGTCTGGTTTTAACCCCTTATTTTTTTCCAAAGGATCGCCTTGCCATCATTAATGAGGTTTCCGCTCTCCTTGTGGTTCTTTCTAGATGCTGGTTCCAGCTAAGTCTCGAGTCAATCATAACTCCGAGATGTTTTACCTCCCCCTTAAACTGGATTATTGCACCTCTTAGGTTTAGAGGCCCTAGTCCCTCCAATTTCCTCCTGCGGGTGAATGCAATTATGTCAGATTTGTTTGGGCTAATGTTTAGTCCTTCCGCCTCTGTCCATTTTGTTACTATATTTAGAGCCTCTTGCATTCGATCTCTTACTATAGTGTTGTATTTTCCCTGTGCCATGATCACTAGATTATCGGCATATCCCAGGGTTCTATGTCCCTTATCTTTGAGAGCCCTAAGCAGCCCGTCCACTACAAGGTTCCACGCTGTGGACATCCTCTCGCTACCCGTGCCGCTGTTGTCTCTCCCATAAGGGTTGTGTGTATAGTTCTCTCCCTTAACATAGAGTCGATCCAGGACACGCATGAGTCCTCGATTTCTCTGTGTTTGAGAGATCTAATGATCGATTCAACGGAGGTATTGTCAAATGCACCCTCGATATCTAATAATGCTCCCAGCATTACCTCCTTGTTTTCCAGTGTGTTCTCCATCCTTTTTATTAGTTGATGGAGAGCTGTTTCAGTTGATTTCCTTGCACTATAGGCGTATTGGCCTTGGTATATTGGCCTTTGAACCAATATCCAGTCTCCAATATGCCTATCTAGCAGTTTTTCCAAAGTCTTAAGTACGAAGGACATAAGACTCATTGGTCTTAGGGACTTTGCCGTTTTCTGTCCCATTTTCCCAGGTTTTGGTAAAAAAGTTACCCTAATATTTCTCCAAGCTTTTGGTATGTGTCCAAAGGCCAGGCTACTTCTGAGTATGTTACAGAGTCTGCTGTATAAAATATCAGGACCTCTTTGTAACTTTATTGGATAAATCCCGTCCATGCCCGGTAATTTATATGGTTCAAATGAGCTAATTGCCCATTTCAGTTTATCATAGTTCACCACTTGTTTGGCTATCCTCCAATCTTCCCTGTTGGCTCTATTATGAGCTTCCAGTCCGTTTAGATTCCGGTTATCCGGTGTGTGTGCTATGGTTTGTGCACCAGGGAAGTGAACCCTGAAGAGTTCCCTTACTGTTTCCTTCCCTGTGATTGTGTACTCCCCAAGTTCATTCTTAAGGGTGTTTATTGTGTGTTGTGTGTCTTTTGAGAGAATTTTTTGGAGTCTGGCACATTCTTGAGTGCTTGCTATCTCCTCACAGTGCCTTCTCCAAGACTCTCTCTTGACTTTTCGTAAAGCTATGTTGTAACAGTTGCGTATGGTTCTATATAGTTGTTTCTACAGAAATGAGTGATAAACTTGGAAGTCCTTTTATTATAATATAAATCTAGAAATTCTAAAAATATGTAAGTACTTTTTAAACCTAAAAGCTTTGAAAATATATACACATTGCAAATATTTAGTTAAACCTCTCAAACTTAATGTCTTTTTAATTGTTACCTAAATTTTTTTTGACACCCTTAATTTTATTTACCTTATTTTTAGTTAAGGGAAAGGTAATTTTATTTAAACAATATTACATTTTTAACAATAAATAAACCAAATATTCACCAGAAAGATTATGCGGTATTTCCTGGAATATCGATACACAATCTACTGATTGTGTCCACGTTTTGGATTTCCCATCCTCTTTTATGATTTATCTCCATGTCAAAATATCTTAAAAATAACTGCGATTTTGCAAGAGGATCTCTTAAACTTAAGTTAATAAAACTTTCTGGAGATATTATATTACAACTTAATATATCAATAAAAGCAAATTTTCATTCAGTTACTGATGAATAAAACTGTTTAACTTTGCATTTAAACCATCTAGAAGTTCAGTAATAGACAAATATGTTCATCGAATTATAGGATGCCAATCACCTTGCACGTATTTTTGACTTTTTTCTCAAACTAACAAAATCGTCAATGGTATCAAACAGAAAAAAAATTTAGGTCGTTTTTTAGACAACAACAAAATATATACAATTAATTATAAGTCTGAATTTGTAATCTTTTTCATATTTGAAAATAATCCAGAAAAAGCTGCTCCTTAAAAGTATGAATGATTATGAAATATTGGAATTCTCTACTTTATTGCAGTTTTTCTTCTATATTCATTTCCTTTTTTGTAAATAAGTATATTTTTCTATTTTATTTTTTGTAGAACAAACTTCTACCACTTCCTTTATATAAAACTGATTGGCGGGAAGGCTTATCTTTACACAGAATATTAAGCTTCGGTGTTGTACGAAAGAAATTTGGCTATTCTTGTTTCCTCTATACCTCTATTGTGTTTCGACTTATCGATTTCCGCCGAGGTCGACGATTTTCATGTTTTTCAATTTTCTATCAGCATTATTTTCAGGAAAAAGAACAAAACATCTGCAAGAGAAAATGATACATACATTTTCAGCGGTGGAACGTACTGAATTATACGGGATGTTTCATTGATAAAAGAGCGAGCTGTAACTGTGAATATGGGACACTTTGGGAACATGCCACCAGGAACCTAAAAAGGGGGAGTGGGAATAAGTTATATAAATATTATATTTAGTAAATGTTAAAAAATTAAAAGCATTTTTTCACAGATACTTCAGTTACTTTATTTATAATCTACATAAATCACGCTATATAAATAACATATAGGGTGATTCAAAATTGAGTGCAAAGATTTTAAGTGCGTATTTACCAGCCAAAAATAGGAAAAAAAAATATAATCATATGTCGTTTTCTAGATACAGTGTGTCAAAGTTTTTTAAAAATATCGGTTTTTTATCAATTACTCAAAAACCTATCAGCCGATTTAAATTTAAATTTGGCTTATTTGTCGTCATAAGGGCCTTTCTTTGGTAAGTATAAAATAAATTTATTAATTCCAGTGGCGTCTCAGGGGGCTACCTACTTGATACTTATAGGTAAAATTATGGTACGGCATTACTTTTTTGACAGTAAATTTTTTTTTTTAGATTAAGCGATCAATAATGTAACTTTCTTGCCTCCTTAGCATTACTCGTATCTAGCTTTGTCTCCAAGAAAAAAAAAATCAAAATCTGTGCCTGGCCCTATTAAAACAAGTTAAAAATAATTAATAAATGATGGAGATTGTCGCCAAATAGGTCTGTCTTAATTTTTATTTGTGTTATGAAATTCCATTCATTATTTATTCCACTGGCGTCTCAAAGTGTGATTTTATTTAATTAATAATGTTAAAAAAACGAATTTTTTTTTAAACTTTGACACCCTGTATCTAGAAAACGAAGCAAGTTAGGACATATGATTATATGAAATTGTTTTCTTATTTTTGGCTGATTAATACACCCTTAAAATCTTGGCACTCAATTTTGAATCACCCATAAACAAGCACAACAACATATTATTTTATTATTTATTCAATTACATTATATCAACGAATTTAAAATTCTGGCATAAAATTGGAAGCCGGCTCTGGCCATAGCTATGGCAACAGTAAATACAATTAAATGGTTTTTAGAATTCCAGAAAAAACATACTTGCACACCTGCTTTTTATTTACAAACATCTAGCGCTTAAATAATTATGTATCTAGAATAATTTAAAAATTCGGAAACAAATCTCAAAAATCCCCCTAAGACTTATTTTAACCATCCTCGAACCTCAAAAGTGAAAACAAATACATGACGACATTGACTGTCGAGATTCCTAGACGGCAATTTGATTCTAGGTATTTTAGAATTTTCTATTTTAATCATTCACATGCCTATAGATAGATATAAAAAACATTAGAGAATTATATACCGATGTTTGGTACGCCGTCATGTATTATAATTAACGTGAAACAAATTTTATCGATAAAAAAATCCTTATTCGTAAATATTGTTAAACTGGTTTTTGGTATCTCATTTTATTTTAACTCAACCTTTACAATAACAATACAACTGATATCATTAATGTATAACGTCTATCATAAAACTGACTGACTGACTGACGTCAGGATCACTGACTTGCTTTAACCTTCTCGAACCTTCTGGAAATGTCTAGATTTTTCTTGTTGTGGAATAATATTTCTTGAATATTCCCCCTTCTTCTTTTACTAATAGGGAGGATCTGGACCAAGGCATAAAGCTATTTTTCCTAAGTGAACTACTTTGGATTTACTTCCCGCTGACAGCTGAATGCGGCAGATCAGGTTTTTGATTTTCCTTAAGAACGGAGTAGGGGCCTACGTAGTTCCGTTGCGATTATTGATAAAGTCCTCCTCGGTGCTTGGAATTACACAGCCGTACTGGGTCGCCTCTCTCAAAATGTGTATCTGTGGCACGCCTGTCGATTCTAGCTTCTTCTTTATCGGTGTTGGCTTTCCGTCGTTCCCGAGCGAATCCATAGACCTTTGTCCTGCCATTGCATAAATCACATTTTTTACACCAATCCGCTACATCCCGTCGGCAATTTACCCAATAAAATCTTTTCCGAACTCGTACCAGTGTTCTTTTAGTATCAAAGTGTTCTCCTAACCGGCTGCTATGAAGTTCCTTTAATATATTTCTGACCTGTGATTTCAGCAGTATCACTTGGCGGACTATATGTACTCCATCGGGGCTCTTCCACTCCCGGTGCAATAGGCCACCGTGAAGATACAGGGAATCCCACTGACTCCAGTAGCCTTTTACAATTCTACTGTATTTGGCTATCTCTTGCCAAGACTTTATTTTTGAGCCATTCTCGGACAACCTTTAAGTCTTTCCTCTGTCCCTTGCTCAGACTTTTAAGGGTGATTTTTTCTTCGTCGCCCAATGGCTTGATAGTGGTTGCCTAAAGAGTAACTTTATTAACCGATTCCTCTCGTTTTTCAGGCCTTTTGTAATACCAGCATTGTCCTTCTAAACAGGGTCTCCCGAAGAGAATGTCTGCATTGCTATGGAGACCTCTTCGATTCTCTACTTTCTGGTTATTGCTAGAAAGCCGGCTCGATGTGGGTGATTGACTTTTTTAATTCAACTAATTCAATTCTAATTTGTCTTTCTCTTGCCGTTTCTTGTTGTTTTAAATTAGTTTTTAAATACTTTTGCTGTTGCTTTAAAAGGTCTACTTTAATTGTAGGCTAGCCAACCTCTTGCTTGAAGGTATCTTGGATTTGTAGCAATGCATTCATAATTTCTACCTAAGCTTTTTTACGCCTCTCTTCCTTCTCTATTTATTTGTCTTTCCGGCGCTTTTCTTTTTTCTTCTCCTCTTTTTTTCTGCGTATTTCCTTTTAATCCTCCTTCCTGTTTCTTTTCTTTTTCTCCTCTTCTTTCTTCCTTCCTGCGTCTCTCCTTCTCCTGTTTTGGCCTTTCCTTTTCCTTCTTTTCTTCCTTCCTACGCTTTTCAATTTCCTCCTCTTCCTCCTTACGGCGTCTTTCCTTTTCTTCTTTCATCTTCAAAAACCATGCTGGTGGGTCTAAAGTATCCATAACCGTTTTGTGAACAGTGGATCTAGTATTTATCATAAATAAAATTGTTGGGTAACTTTAATTTTATATTCTACCGCTGTCACCAATGTTACACTGGTTTTTGATATGGCAATTTAAAATTGTTTCAAAGATTAAACGTAGAACTATTTTATGAGAACTTTAGAGCAGAAACAGTAAAAGTACAAATTGATTAATTTTGGTGTAAATTTTTTTTATTTTTACCTCACTTTTTTTTAACTGGTCCATAAAAAAATATATGCTCATATTATATTATTATACTTGTGCATAGCTGTATTATTCGTGACACAGGACAGTGTAGTTCGATGTTATCCCTTGCAGCCAGCCAACATGATGTGGACCAAAGAGCAAGTGGTAAAACTCATTGAAATGCTACATGTAGCTGCTGCACTATGGGACATTTCATGCCAAGTATATCGATATAGAAACCTCTGATGAAATTGTGGAACGAAGTTGCCACCACAGCTTGTCCCATTTTGTAAAAACTGTCGCTGCCAATATCTTCTTTTTCGTTTTTGGACATGGTAAGTAATTTTGATGAAAGCAGCACTAACACCAGTAGATTGATCCATTTTTAAATGCCACTGTGTTTAATTTGGACGCGCAACTGTTTTGGTTTTGACAAGCAACACTGTATCCGGATACAAGTTGTTTTATCCAACAAATATGTTGCCAACAGTTGGCGTAACACTTATCTTCTAATCTGCCTAACATTCTTTTTTCTAAAAACACTATAGAGGATTCTAGATAGGCATATTAGAGAAGAAGGCCTTCGGGCAAACCCGTTAAACTCCTCCCAATATGCCTACAAAGCAGGAAAATCGACAGATCATGCTCAATCTAGAAGGAAAAATCAGCCGTTCCCTATTGCGCTAGGTGCCTTCCTAGATATAGAAGGCGCGTTCAACAACGCCCTTCCTGTCTTTTTTCTCTTTTATTAAAATTCTGACAAACTAACTTGTATTTGGATCAAAATCATGCTGGCAAACCAGAACGTCACTTCATCACTGCAGGGAGAGGCTGTCACTTTTAGGCCTGCCAGAGGATGTCTACAAGGCGGCGTACTTTCACCCCTACTGTAGATTATTCTGGTGCATAACTTGCTAGACGATCTCTCCCGATAGGGGGTGGATTTCGAATGCTATGCAAACGATCTGGTCATCGTAATTAGGGGAAAGATCGAAGAGGTGATCTCCGTTCAACAAGCCCTAAATACGATCAACAGATGGTGCGAGAGCGAGCAGATGTCTGTTAACCCCCGCAAAACTGTTATTGTCCCCTTCACCAAGAAAAGGAAGCTCGACCAGCTTTGACAACCTACCTTGGCTGGGGAAACCATTCCTTTTGCGGAGGAGGTGAAATATCTGGGTATCACCCTAGATAAGAAACTCACCTGGAACCCCTAATTGGATGAACCCCTCTGGACCCTTAGAAGGATATGCGGCCAAGCATGGGGGATCAGTCCTCAACTGATCCACTGGATTTACCAGTGGTAAAACCCATGGTTGAAATACAGCAGCTTGCGTGCCTAGCCATAACTGCATCAATGTCAACCACACCTACGGGAGCCCTGGAGACCATGCTGGACCTAATCCCTCTCCAAATTCTGCTGGAAAGTGAGGTGACGATGGTCTCCTACAGGCTCCTGAAGGTAAGTAGTGAATGTTACGAAGAACTGCGATGGGGCAAGGCAGGACCGATGAGTAAAATTAATAACCACCTCATTCTCGGCATGGTCTCGGACTCGCTAGTTCACCGACAGAACATAGAAAAGCCATACAGCGTCATCATTCCAGAGAGAGACGCATGGAGCAGACGGGAACAAACCCTCTCCCAGGCAGACTATGCGTTGTACACGGACGGCTCCAAAACTGAAAAAGGAATAGGAGCGGGAATTTTCGGCCAGAGGCCTAAAGTTGTTATCAATAAACCTAGGCTCTCTGGCCACGATCTTCCAAGCAGAAACGATTGCTATAGAATTGGGAGCGAGAAAGTTGATTAATTTTCTCCCCACAAACAAGACTATAAAGATATTTTCAAATAGCCAGGCAGCCTTTAAGGCCCTGAGCTCCAATCGAGTTGACTCAAAGCTGGTTTGGAACTGTATAAATACCCTAGAATGCCTCGGTGCCCGGAACAAAGTTACTTTGATCTGGGTTCCGGGACACAGTGGTGTGGAGGGCAACAAAAAAGCCGACGCACTTGCTAAAAGAGGAACCAAATCTGTGTTCATAGGACCAGAACCATTCCTGGGCATTGCAAAAAGCACTGCCAAAGGAATTATCTCAAAATGGACGAAGGGTGCAGCATTCACGAAGTGGAGAGATACCCCAGGGCGTTTATAAATAACCCTTCTATAAACGCCTCTGCTCAGATCCGACTTTAAAGAAGTCTCACCCAATTTAACCATGACCTTTATCAAAATGTGTAGCTTGTACGGTGAACTATTAGTTAGTCATGAGCCACAACATACCCATCTGGGCAGTGGAAGGCGATGATATCATCCCACTCATTTTCAACCTAACCTAATCCAACCTAACCTAACAGTTGGCAACATTCTGTTGCCTGGTTTGTACTAACCTTTAGTTTGACAACCATTTTAATATCCCGTATATTACATTTTTTAAATTAACATCTAACAATTCTTTAATTTTCTGAATATTTGTAACTAATTACCTAATTAAGTCAATTATCTTTTAGAAAATAACCTATACCTATAACTCGTATAACTCGCAATAACTAACAAGATTTATTTTAACTAATGATATGCTTAACGTACAAATCTGATATGAGGATCAATGAATAATTAACTCTTATTGAATTGTGTGTTAACTTAAAGTTCACCCTATTTTATCTTCTCCATAACTAATTAAATTATAGCTTCTCTAGTGCTTTATTATAATGTAAATAAATAATATCTTAACTGAAACTTTATAGACTTTCTTTAATATTCTTTCGTTACTTAAAAATGTTTATTATATCATATTATAGAACGGTTTTTATATTACATTTAAAATTATTTGCAATTTCTCTTTAAGTGCCCGGAAAGTTCTTTTGCTGAAAATGCTCCAATTTAAGAACCGAAACTATAATTCCGAAAGTGCCGGGAAAGTTTCCGATAAGAAGTGATATTTATGAACTTAAAAGCATCATGTAATATTGAATTCTACGACAACATTGATAACTAGCACAAATTGACGCGAAAGTTTCGGTTTTCGTACCTCCAGCTTTCCAACTATGAAGTTTTTTGTACTCACCTTTTGTGCTATACCTAGACGAGATTTTCTGGAAACAGAGTGCGAAGTTTCTTCCTTGATAAATAAATGCTTTTCCGTATTTTCTGGAGTTTTTTAAAGTAGGAACGTCGTCAATTTGCCGAATGAATTAATGTCAAAGACAAAACCAAAGCCAAAGTTGTGTCGACTTACTCAAAGCTTTTATTAGTTAACTGGAAGTTTTTATGAAGTGTTCGAGTGATATTTTTACAAATTAATATTGAGTCAGAAAAATGGAGCACTTAAAGCTTTATAAATTTTCTAATTAGGTTAAAAGTTGATATCCACTACCGGTTTTAAATTCAACATTCATATTTTAATACAAAAATACACCTTAATCGATGGAGGCAAAATGGCTCACACTGCTTTTAAATTACCTCTAAATATGGATCATTTGGATAATACTCTTTGTAACATTTCTAAGCATAGTGATATGGTACATGTCCTTAGAGAAGCAAAACCAATTATATGGGATGAATGCACTATGGCTCACAAGAATGCTATTAAAGCTCTTAACAGAACGCTCAAGAATATAAGAAGTTGCAACCAAATTATGGGTTGAATAACTTCTTTTGGCTGGTGACTTTAGACAAATATTGCCTGTTGTGCCACGAGGTACACGTGCAGATGAGGTCAAAGCCTGTCTAAAATCATCAATTTTGTGGCCCCATGTCAGCATGCTATCTTTAGGACTTAATATGCGCGTTCATCTGCAACATGATTCGAGAGCACAAGAATTATCTAAGCTACTACCTAATATAGGTGACGGACAGATTTCGCAAGTTGAAGGAAGAATACATATTCCGGATAGCCTTGGTAATATTGTTGGGAATTTAATAACTCAAATATCCATCAGATTGAAGTTGATTGCACTTCGTGGTTAAAAGAAAGAGCTATTCACGCTCCAACAAATGACTCAGCAAATATCATTAGCAACATTATTTTAGAGAAGCTACCAACTGACCATGTAAAGTATGAATCTGTGGATACGGTAGTAGAAGTAGACGATGCTGCTCATTATCCTGTAGAGTTTCTGCATACACTGAATCCACCAGGAATACCACCTCATATTCTTAATCTTAAAATTGGGGCACCAATAATGCTACAGTTCATCAAATTTCTAGAGGCTTTCGACGGCTAGACAGAGAAAGCACTACTGAGAGGCATCGGTTGGCGGGGCCGACGGATTTACGCAATGAAAGTACACTCTGCGCATCAAGTATTTCACTATTTTATTCAGACGTAAATGTCAGATGTAAATTTCGCTAAAACATTTCTTTTATTTTTGTTTGTGTTTTTTGCTCATTACAGTTTAATAGAACCTAAGTATGGAGTTTAATAGCAAATTAAGAGGCCGCGTGATTAACAGTCAATCTCGCGAAATAATAGCCAATGTTATAGAGTTTATGAGAAGAGAAGGAAACTTTAATTCACCTTCAATACTATTTAAAAATGTAAATGATCGTGTTGCTGCAGCCACAGGAGTATCTAAAAACACTGTCGTCCGCATTTCTGGAGAGAAAAATAGAATCGATAACCGTGAGATATCGGAATTTTCATCACCAAGAAAAACCATTAAAAAACCAAAAACAGTTAATGATATAGATAAAGCTGACAAAGGTATTTTAAAAAGAATTATTCTGTTCATGTTAATCTCGGAAAATATTGTTCCAACATTAAAAACAATTCTGACTAAATTTAGAGAAGCTACAGGGTACAAAGGAAGCTATGAAAGTTTAAGAAAAATAATAAAGTCGCTAGGATTTCGTTGGCGGAAAACAAAAACAAACAGAAAAATATTAATGGAAAGATTTGATATTCAAAAGCTACGTTTAGACTATCTGATTCGTTTAAAAAGTTATCGAGCAGAGGGCCGTCCAACTGTCTACTTAGATGAAACATACATTCATGCCTCCCACACACACCAGAAAGCTTGGAGTGATAATTCAAATGAGGGATTAAAGAAACCAATTAATAAAGGTGATAGACTAAGTATTGTCCATGCAGGAGGTGAAATGGGCTTTATTCCGAATGCCCGGTTAATTTTCAAATCTGGAATCAAAAGTGGAGACTACCACGATGAAATAGAAAAGCTGTTTCCGAACCTCCCTCCAAGAAGCGTCAATATTGTTGATAATGCTCCTTACCATAATGTCCAGGTTAATAAAGCACCAACGTCAACTTCTAAAAAAGCTGACATGCAGGATTGGTTAAGGAATCATAATATTGCTTACGAAGAGGATATGCTCAAAACGCAATTATACAGTTTAGTGCTATTGCATAAGTCACGATTTAAGAGGTATGCAATTGAAGAAATGATAAATGAACATGATTTTAGTTGTTTGCGTTTGCCACCGTATCATCCCGATCTTAATCCGATCGAATTAGTGTGGGCATCATTGAAACAATATGTAGCTAGTAACAACACTACATTTAAGAGGCAAGACGTACAACTGTTGTGTGAAGACTTTTTTGATACGTTTTCTAAAGAGGAGTGGCAATCTCGTTGTAATAATGCTAAAATGTGGGAATCTAAATTTTATGACAGAGAAGTTACTTTGGATGAGGCAACTGATAGATTTATAATTAACTTAAACATTGACAGTGAGACTGATTTTGAATCTGATATGGAAACTGAAGAAAGTTTTTCGGAAGACCATTAAAATTATATCTGTACCTAAGATCAAAAAAGTATTATCTATTTTTACAACGAAGATGCACAAGAATCAAATTTTATTTTTTTATTATTAAATAGCTATTTTTGTTTCTGAGTTGTGTTCATTTACAGGCTCAATTTTTTTCCGTTTCTCCTTTTTGATTTTATATGGGGTTTCAAGTTGTTTTTGACTTATTTCGACGTAAATCACAACAACACACTTTTTTAATAAAGCAAACAAGTGTTAAGAGGTATATGTACGTGTAAACTACAATTACAAAAAATTGATATGAAACCCATGAAACCACCAACAAAAATGTAAAGCTAGCTTCCGTACTAGAACATGGTGTCATTCGTCGAGATAATTTATCGTTTTGTTTAATAGATCAAGAAATGTAAATATTCCCCTGTTATTTTTTATAAAATTATAAGAGAAATAATTTTTTTTCTAAATAGTATAGTTTATTATTTTGTAGAAAAACAAAATTTCGAAAATTTTAGTAATGTTTCAGAAACAACCGTTATTAATAATAGGTACCATTTTCCTTAATAAGGTAGAAATAAAATATAAACTATTTCCACGATTTACAAAGGCCCAGAAAAAAATTATAGGTATTTTCCGCTATCCTATAAAATTTATATTTTCTGACTCAATTTCAAAAGGTTGAAGGAATTACAAAACACCTTTTATGGCATAATAATTATTTTCAATTCTACATACTATCTTTAGCTGCTTTTAAAAACGTTCTAAGAAAGTCCAATCAGACCAATTTAATCCCTAAACTATTCCACACTTTTAAAATTAAATTACCTAAAAATATTAAAAACTATTTAAAATAACTTGTTTAGCAGACTGTACAATAGCTATCTTAGTCACACGTAGCGCGTTCTCTGTCTGGGCGTCGAACACCTCTAGAAATTTGATGAACTGTACTGCGCAATTTGAATCTTCCAAAACTATTTAGTGGCACCAGACTTCAAGTGCATAAAAATGTTACTGAAACTGCAATTTTAACAGGAAAATATGAAGGAGAAGTTGTATTCATCCCCAAGATTCCTCTTATTCCAACAAATTACCATTTTGAGTTTAAACGTCTTCAATATCCTGTCAGAGTTTGTTATGCCATGACTATCAATAAAGCGCAAGGGCAGAGTTTGAGAATGGCTGGTGTGGATCTGAGAAGTGATTGTTTTTCTCATGGTCAGTTTTACGTGGCGTGTTCAAAAGTTAGTTCACCGGACAACTTAGTCATTCTTCAGCCAGAAAAGAAAACGAAGAACGTTGTTTACAGGGAAGTTTTAAGTTTGTAGTTAAATTATTTTAATAACTTTAATGAGAGATACTGATAGTTTATATATTTCAATTATTAAAAAAAAACAAATTGTTGTAAAAAAATAAAAATTGTGTTCATTATTTACAAAAATTGCCATTGTTTAAAACTGAGAATTATATAATTTTATTACCTTGAATATTGGAAATTACACGGAAAAAAAATTGTAGAACAAATTTCTACAATTGTAGATTTTTTCTCTACAATAAATAGTACATATAGGGACAGGGACAATTTGTAGTAAACATTTCCAAATATTTGTGGAGAATGTATTGTAGAGTTATTATCTACAATATTTAGTAAAAAGATCCAAATGCATCATAAGAATTGTTCTACAAATTGTTATAATTTTTGCTATTCATTGTATGAATTTATATTAAAAATGTATTGCCTTTTATGAAAATAAATACGAAAATTTTACACAATAAATAGTAAAAATTCATACAAATTGTAGAAATTTTTATTAAAATTTGTAGTAGTATTCCATAATTATTATAATTATAACCTAGAAAAAAATGTTCCTTAATAAACTATTCAATTTATTGTTTTAATATAAAAGATACAAATTCTTAATTACATTATGTAATAAATAACAGTAATAATAGCGCCCTCAGTCTCAGTTGGCTTTTCTGCACCTGAAAAATATGAAATAAAAATTAATACCAATTGAATTGTTCGTACCCTTAAAACGGGGATATTTATTAACTTTACACTGATTTGGATATTAAATGACTAAGTCAGATAACTAACAAAAATGAGAAAGTAGGTATGTCACAATTAAGACAAAAAAAAAACATCATTGAACTTGGCACAAAATTCGATCGTTGGGCACAACATTCGATCGTTGGCCACAACTATTTTTTTTAAATAATCTACTAAGGTTATTTAAATTAGTTATCTAAAGGTAAATTATTCAGAAACAATAATAAATGTACTTACCACCAATAGAATTTATTATTAAAATTTTCTCAAACGCATCGGTGCTTATAATATAATAATGTGTTATAGGTACTCGTATATGTACCATGCTTTGTTATGTAAACATGGCGAACGGCTACTGCTGTCTGGCCGTTTATGATCGACGTCAGAAAACGTTGGCCAATAGCAGAATTCTGTTTTGTTCACATGACTTAGAATTTCTACAATATTATAGAATATTTTTGAAGAAGGGATGTAAAGTATTACTATTTTTTGTAGAGAAAATTACTATTTTTTTAGAGATAATTATTAATATTTGTACAAATTTTTACAGAAGTTAGTAGTAGTAATTACGATAATTGTAATAAATTTCTACTTCTACAAACAATAGTAAAATATACTAAACATTGTGGAATTCTTTCCTATTGTTGTAGCATTTTATTCGACAATTCAATTGCTACAATAATTAATAGTTTTTAACTATAAATTGTAGTAAAATTTTCTACAAATTGTTAAGTATTTTTCTACAAGTCTACTACTACAACATTGTAGTTAAATTTTCTAGTCACATTTTTTTCCGTGTATTTGCATTATCTAATCCTTTTTATTATTCGTGGAACAGAAACAAAGTATAGCTAATTGGTTCCTACTACAGCCATTCAACTAACCAAAAAAAAAACCCTTTTTATTCATATCACACGACTAGGTTTCAAGATTAAATTTTTTCATGTGCCCAGCGAAGCGAACGGGTACCAGCTAGTTATAAATATAATTAACGATAGTGGTTAAATTACACTACGTAGTTTAAAAAAAAACGCGTTCTATCGATTCAAATCTAATAAATCAGGTTTCTATTCCTATTTTTTCCTTAAATCCCGTAATCCGATATCCCTAAACCCTCCCGTTATTCACGAGTGAGTAACGCGCATTAACTTAGGTGCTATTCCAAATTGATTCCGGCGAAATTGAGTTTCGGAATTTCAGAAACTGCAAAAATATTCATTTCAATGAAAGTTCTTGTAATCTTTCATCTGGAAATTGTTGACGGCAGTAAGTATACTAATGAGAAGAAATTATGACAGGGCCGAAACTTTTAATACGGCAAAGTTCGAAGTGTAAAGAATTAGCAGATTTACCACTTCTAATCAAATTCCACTGTCGAGGAGTTTTAAAATGTTTCACCATCGGTGTGGAATGGAAGATCGGTGTTGACGAGAAAGGACATAACTCATATTTATTATTAATCGATAAGCTTTTATACGGGGTACTGTAGGTTATTTTATACCTGAGTATTTGTTTTTAGATTATCTGCAATGGACGCGAATTAAGAGTGGATCACCTCCAAACTGGATTATTTATTTAACTCTTTCAGGGGCGATGGTACAAAATATGGACCACAAAAATTATACATTATATGCGCGCTGGTCTACAAAATAGAGACTAGATAACTTTCTGTTGAGCACGTGCAATTTTGTAGGCGTGTTTTTTTTGTAAAAACAAACTGAAGGAGACTTTTTTTAGGTAAGATGACATAGTATTAAACTTGTAATTATTGAGTAAAATAATAGTTTTGTAGTTTGAAGTATATTTTTTTGTAAAAAATCTTATTAGTGTGAATCCAATATTTGTACCACCGCACAACTAGACAATTCTTTTATTGAATTTACAGATACAAATAATGGGAGACATTCCTGAATATCTGCCATTCAGGTTAGTGGGTATATCCAAAAAGGAAATATTCGAGGATTTGTATGTAGATGATGAAGAAATTACAGATGTTAGTGATGCTGAAAAGATTCCGTAGGACACTGAATCTCTGGTAGAAGAAACATATGATTCCGAAAATGAAGAAAATCCTAACGTAATGGAAAATGAATCGATCTTTGAGTTAGTAGATTCGGATCCAGAAGACGATGTGCCGTTGTCTCTTAGACTGCAGCAACTTAGAAGAGAGAAAAAGAGTATTGGAAAACCGAAGTTCGTTATAAAATGGAATAAAGAAAATAGCTCAATCGACCCTATGGCGTTTTCTAGCGAATTTGGCGTTCCTGAAAATATAAAAAATTTGAAGGAACACGATCCTGGTGTTTTGTTTCAACAATTTTTTACTGACGATTTCCTTGAAATGCTTGTATTTCAAACAAACTTATATACAATCCCACAAATATTGCAGAGATGAAAACTTTCATAGCTATTAATTTGTTGATGGGTATCAAAAAATTGCCAAGCTATAGAGACTTCTGGTCAAGTTCCAGTTTACTACACGACACATATATTAGTTCCTTATTGCCGTCAAAAAGATTTAGTTGGTTATTAGGTCATTTGCATGTGAATGATAATAATCAACTTCTTCTTCGAACTGATCCAAAATTTGATAAACTTCACAAAATTAGGCCGATGCTGGATCATTTACAAAATCGATTTGTGGATTGCTTCAAGCTGTCACAAAATGTCTCTATTGATGAATCTATGATAAGATTTAAAGGCAGGTCCAGTTTAAAACAATACCTTCCCAAAAAACCTATCAAAAGAGGGTATAAGGTGTGGATGTTGGCTAATCAGTGTGGTTATTGCTACAAATGTCAAATTTGCACTGGAAAAACAAAGGAAGGTGTTGAGAAAGATTTAGGTGGCCGAGTGGTTCGAGACTTGACACATGGTTTAGAGAATAAAGGTCATAGGTTATTTTTTGACAATTATTTTACAAGTGTACCCCTTTTAGATGATCTACATAAACAAAAAATATATGCTTGTGGAACAATTAAGTCAAAAAGATTATTTCTACCAAAGTTATTGGAGGACAAGCAATTAAAAATAGGGGATTTTGATTTTAGTGTCAGCAATAATGGCTTGCTTGCTGTAAAATGGATGGATAAAAAAGCTGTAAACTTGCTGTCTAACTACCACAACCCTGCAGATGTTTGTACCGTAAATAGAAGAAACCCAGCTGGTGTAGTAACTCAAATTCCATGTCCTCAACTTCTTACTGATTATAACAAGCATATGAATGGGGTAGATAAATTTGATCAGAACAAACACACCTATGAAATAAATAGAAAGAGTCACAAATTGTGGCATAGAATTTTCTTTTATTTTTTGGACGCTTCGGTCGTCAATGCTTTTGTATTACACAAACAATTAAATCTTAATAAAACCACAATGAAAAACTTCAGGCTCTCCATTGTCGAGTACTTAGTAGCGGTTCAAAAAAGACCATCAAAAAGGCCACATTCATCATTGAGTGTAGCCATCATAAAGCATAAACCATTTGTTCCAAAAAAAATTAGGCATGAAAATTCAGATCATCAACCAAAATATACCAGTAGAAGACGATGTGGTTTATGCAGTACAAGCCAACAACAAGTTCGTACAAACTGGATGTGTTCTACATGTAATGTGCCACTTTGTTTGGGAAAAGATAAGGTTTGTTTTGAAAGGTACCATACTCAATAGAAAATTTTGAACATGTGCACCAGTACAAAAAATAAACCACCTTTTTTTTATTACTAAAATGAAAAAAAAAAAACTAGAAATTAAGTTTACTTTTGTTTTTTAATAAATATTTTGAGTCTGATTTCATAAAATTTTGCAAAGTTAAATAAGTTTTTTATTACCTGCCCATTTACTGTTAACATACCTCCGCCCTTGAAAGAGTTAAAAGAGAAACGGCAATTAAAGGGTAGAGTTTTAAAGTTTAAGAAATTCTCAGTAGATGAAAAAACCTAATAAAATTTTAATACAAACAATTGAGTTACTTTTTCTTTGTTATTGAATTTATATCATATCTTATAGCACTTTTGTTGAGTGACAACAAAAAAATATTTGGAATTATCTGATTTATTAAGACAAATTTATAGTGAATAAACTCAAAATTTATTTAACTAGAATTTTACAATTTTCGATAAAGGAAAATGGTAAAATTAATTATACTTAGGGGTGACTTTTCAGTTGCGTATTTTGAAACTTTTTATGAACTTGAACCTGTTTTGAACACATGAAAAAATATACTTTTTCAAAGAAAACAAAATAGGAAATAAAACTAAATTGTGACAACTGTCAAAATACGGTACGATAAGTTCAAATTCAAACTAATATCAGGCAAATTAAAACAGATAAATTTGATATAGTATTTATTATAAATAATTTAACAAACAATGATAACTGAAGGCTCTGAGAGCAAAAGAAAACAAAATATTTAAATTTGAAACAAACAAAGGTTGAACTGAAGGTTCTTAATTTACTTAAGAAGTGTGAAATGTGAAATAAAAAAAATCATTTCCACAAAAAAAAGCAACCTACAGGTATCAGAAATTTAGATTAGGTACATTAAACTAAATCCCAAACGCATTAAAAAAAAATATCCACTGATATAGTGGATTTCGATAATGAATTGACAACCTAAATCTCATACACCAAATTACCCTGTAGGTTATATGACTGAATTTTCATAAAATTACCTTTTCGACGATGTGTCATACTTGGTACTTACCTTATACAATTTTTTTGGTAAGAATAACGTAGGGGAGAAGAATGATATATGACAGTTGAGGATATTATAGATAGGTGTCCCCTTTAAATTAACATATTCTGAGGTAGGGCCGGTCGTTATCCTTAATGAATCATCCTGTACAATCTATTAAAATTATATAAAGTATTCATATGAGCCAAATAGTGGTTTGTACAACAATAGTAGATTTGAGGTTATATAGGCGGAGAGCTCAATTATCTGAGTGTGGTACGGACAAACCTCTAGAATTCTATAGTACACTTTTGCCACGAATCACTAAATGATATCTACAACATTTGAAAAAGTAATTTTAATCACATAAAATAAACTTTAAAAAGGAAAAGGATTTGGTTTTAACCCGGATTTAAACCCCGAACCTTCCGCCCCGAACTTATCACTTAAACTTTCTCGCCAACAGATTTCAATTTATTGAGTTGATTTTAGGTAATTTTATTATAAATTACCAAAATTTACAGTTTCTTTATAAATATTAACAATGAATATCTAGTGGATGGCCACTATTTATTGATTCTTTGTAAGGATAATTTATTTTTTATTATATTTTGTCCTAATAACAAATAAAGATACTTATACCGTATATTTATTTTAAAAAGTTTTCTATTTAATTTAATTACACTATATTTACTAATTTATGTATAACTAATTTACTCAGACAACAATATCTCAACTTAAACTGACTACTGCAACTGCAACAACAAACTAGTCTATACATATAAGTTGTATTTCTCTAATGTTCGCGCATTTACAAGAATTTGCAATTGGCGTACCACCCTTTTTTAGCCCTTTTCTAATAAAGAGTAATTCAAAAACGGGCGTTTTAGTAATAATGTCGGATATATCCGATAAAACAAAACAAACGTACATAATCAAAACAAACTGCATTTTATAATAAAAATCGCATTGCAAAGAATAGTACTGAAAAAGATGTAATGTTTAAAACAGTCGGCTACTCGTATACCCATTAACAGTTTTTTAAGCAATATATTAGTATGTCGGATATATCAGACATCTGTTTGCGAGTCTAATTAAGGAAAAACGGATGTCTGACATCTGTCGCAAAAATGCTAGACCACATACTTTGATTTTCTTTTACTATACGGAGAATGGTCGCACTGCGCAGCTTTCTGAGTGCCTTTTAAAAGGAGATAGAAAACTCGGCCATTTTGAACCCTTATTACGTGTTGCCTACATCTTGGCGCAATATTTTTAATAGGTGCGTTTTAATCATCCGCTTCTGCTTCGGAATTGTCGGTTTTCTTGTTTTAATCTGACAGGTTAAAACGACTAAACCGACAATTTCGGAAGCAGAAGCGGATGATTAAAACGCACCTGATATTTTGCTTGCTGCTGTCAGTGTCAGTGAATATTATTTTTGGAGTCACAGTTTATTGCTAAAGAATCAGTTAGCTCACTCGGACCAGTCGAAAGTTCCAAAATAACATCCACTCCAGGAATACAAATTCAGGATGCGCAGAAGAATGCTGTTTTATTATAGGCGGTTGTCATATATTGTATTATCCGAGTTGCACAGTGTATAAACTGAAACATTGAGATCAAAAGTGCCGACGCAGAGTGAGCGATCTAACTCTTTAGCTGTAAACTGTGTCACAGGGTTCAAAATGGCCGCGACCTATGTTGGGCGTGTAGGACCTCCCTCTTGCCTCGTATAGTAATCAAAGTATGTGTGCTAGACCTATTCACTAGAATAGCTGGAAGCGTTGTCGTCATTCTAGATCAATCTGGATAGATGTATCCACCAAATTTTAGAAGTCCATAGTTGCACCACATGAAGTTTCGTAGGTTTATGATTATATAGAATATTTTTGGTAAATTGAAAAGTGAAAGAAGTAAAAGGCCAAAATAAGGCAGAGCAGCACTGGACTATTCCAAAACAAGGAGCCAATAACACATTTACCGTTTCAGCTAGTATCCCCAAATTTTCTGGGCTTATACTAAAGTCACAAAATGATTGAATGGTCTTCCTATGGCTATCAGTTATTCTTTCCTACATTTTTTTGGTATGCTACAACAAAACACAAATTATTTGATTTTGAAAATATACAAATATTTTTGAAAACTTACACATGAAATGTTATTCCTTCCTTGTATCTTCTACCGTTGGATGCATTGTTACAATCACGTACAAAACAACAAGAGATTTTGAAAATCCTGTAAAAATTTAACACCAAACCACAAATGTGTTTTATTAAAATAAAACACTAAACGACTAAACTAAAAAATAATGTTTTAAATAAAACCTTTACTAGAAGAACAAAATAAACAACACAACAGATAATAAAATCGATTATATACGTCGAACGCCGATCTTACGCTTATTACTAAACTTGTGCCGATTCTGTCTTGTCAGAAGTGCCAACTTAAAATTTATTGACATTTATTTATCATGGCGCCCATCATATGGGGGTCAAAATGTTTTTACGATGCGGTATCTAGACCTTCTGAGGGCTATGATTCAAACCCATTTCCATGCTTAAAAATAGAAGATGGTGACATTCATTTAAAAGAAAACCATAACTACTTTTACCAGGTGAAAAATTTCAATATGTTAAAATAATTCATGATTTTTAAGAAATATGCTAGAAATGATACTACAATATTAATATTCTTTTTTCTAAAAATGATTTTATATACTTTTAGATTCAAGGACAGAGGTATAGCTCAAAGAAAATTGTGCTACTTTGTAGTATATACTGGAGATGAAAATCCAATATTTGTTGAAAAAATTCATATTCAACCCATTTTTTTTTTTAAAATATGGTTGAAAAATTAGAAAAATTTTACTCGGAATATATGGCACCTGAGATAATTTTAAATAGAAGAGGACGAGGATTAAAATGTCTGGATACCCCATATAATGAAACTTAAAGTGCAAAGATTAGCAAATTTATAAAAATAATAATTTAATGGACTTTAATGATACAAGTACTTGAAATAATTGTTTTTTTTTGCGCAGAAGCATGTTCATACGTAATTTGCAATTGGTAATCACTAATCACAGATGGAAAAGTATATACGTCAACGATATGTTCTCTTATTTTTGATTTATTTTAACAGGTATAATATATGGTATGTTACTTATAGTAGAGATTTTTTTATTTCTCGACCTAATTTATTTGTTACGTTTTCAGCAATTGTCGCTTTCAGTTGACACAAACGAAATTGATAAAAAGTGTTTTTCGCATTTTATTTTGACTGTTTCTCTTACTTTCGAATAGAAACTGAGCTTTGTAAACATAAAATGACGGATATGTCAAACTAAAACTGACGGTAAAATGAAACATTGAGTATCGTTAAATGAAACTTTTGAACTAGTTTCAAAAATAGCATTAAAATGATATTATCATTCACAATGTACTAATTTCCTATACTTTTAGTTGATAAATAACCGATAATCATACATCATATAACAAATAGGCGCGTGTCAAAAGGTCACCGGCGAAAAAAGAGTGCCGATGAAAAAAGGTCGTTTCCAATTGTATCATATAAACAGTATCAGAGGCAGTATTATCATCTCGTATATCTCTCGTAAACACACATAATATAAACGGAAATAATCAAATACTAGTCAAAATATTATCGATCGGAGCACCATCTTTATTACATTACATGAAGTAATAATTGATTTTTCGGGGTTGATTTAGAGTTTAATTAGACGCCATTTTTGGTCCAAATTCGTTTTGACATGTTTTTCAAAGAAAGTGACTTATAAATTTCAAATCTACACGTTTTGAAAAATATACAATATTTAAATATTCTGAGTGTACCAAATTCCAAGTAAAGGTTGAACTTAGGTCGTATTAAATTTTTTTTTTATTATTTGTTTGACATCGAGGTTAAAATAATTCTACACGGCACCTTTGAGATGAAATAAAAGGGGGTTATTTTACATGATTGGTTTTTATTGAAAATAATAAATTTATTAATTTTCAATAGTAAGGTGACCTAAGTTAGACCTTTATTTTTAATTTGGCCAAAAATTAGATTTTTAAACACTACATATTCGGAAAACTGTCGATTTAACTTTTGGTCTACACATACACTTTTAGTACACAGGGATACCCCGTCCTTAAAATATAAGGTCAGTTCCCTTTTTCTTTACATATATAACAATAGATTTATTTATTATATTGGCTTCGCTAGAGCCTTAATAAATATTTTGATGTTTTCGAGAGATAATTGTGTGTCGTGGTTTCATTGTATCATGCTCACATTTTCTTTACATTACAGTATATCTTTATTGAAAATTGTACTTTTTTGTTTTACAATAGTCTTCTTCTAAACTTTTCTCGAAAACGTTTGAAATAATAAGGAATCATTACCGAACGATTTAATCTAATCAAACATCAACTGTAACTCAAAACCTGACACGTTCCACCGAATAATTTTAATCCTCCTCTAAACCGCCCGTTTAGTCGGGAAAGCTTTTTACACAGCGGATTACAATGTATTTGCGTAATTATTAATTCCGAAGCGTGTTTATCTGTTTCACTAAGCTTCAAAAAGACTAATTATTCAGTTGTGTGTTCTGCGACCGGAATTCTGTTCTGTTCTGAAATTTATTGTTTCTTTCTCTGTCTCGCTCTCCGCGTGCAGTAAAGTTTTCGGCCGAATAGGAAGGGCGCACAGGGCGCGGAGGGCGGTCCTGTGGGTCAAGACGGCGACTAAAATTCCCAAATCTAGCTAAAGGGATTTCAAAATAAGCGATATGCTACAACCAGTTCAAATAATGAACTCATTTGTACATTAATGTGACCTTAAATGAAATTTCTGTTAACGTTATCACACAAAATAGTTGCAACTAACGTAAATCCTTTTTCACCTTCAGATTTAGATGTTCAGCGTTTCTCTAAATTCCACTGCTGGACCAGATAATAACATGTACAGTTCATCAAATTTCTAGAGGCTTTCGACGGCTAGACAGAGAAAGCACTACTGACAGGCATCCCGACGGATTTACGCAATGAAAGTACACTCTGCGCATCAAGTATTTCACTATTTCATTCAGACGTAAATGTCAGATGTAAATTTCGCTAAAACATTTCTTTTATTTTCGTTTGTGTTTTTTGCTCATTACAGTTTAATAGAACCTAAGTATGGAGTTTAATAGCAAATTAAGAGGCCGCGTGATTAACAGTCAATCTCGCGAAATAATAGCCAATGTTATAGAGTTTATGAGAAGAGAAGGAAACTTTAATTCACCTTCAATACCATTTAAAAATGTAAATAATCGTGTTGCTGCAGCCACAGGAGTATCTAAAAACACTGTCGTCCGCATTTCTGGAGAGAAAAAAAAGAATCGATAACCGTGAGATATCGGAATTTTTATCACCAAGAAAAACCATTAAAAAACCAAAAACAGTTAATGATATAGATGAAGCTGCACAAGAATCAAATTTTATTTTTTTATTATTAGATAACTATTTTTGTTTCTGAGTTGTGTTCATTTACAGGCTCAATTTTTTTCCGTTTCTCCTTTTTGATTTTATATGGGGTTTCAAGTTGTTTTTGACTTATTTCAACGTAAATCACAACAACACACTTTTTTAATAAAGCAAACAAGTGTTAAGAGGTATATGTAGGTGTAAACTACAATTACAAAAAATTGATATGAAACCCATGAAACCACCAACAAAAATGTAAAGCTAGCTTCCGTACTAGAACATGGTGTCATTCGTCGAGATAATTTATCGTTTTGTTTAATAGATCAAGAAATGTAAATATTCCCCTGCTATTTTTTATAAAATTATAAGAGACATAAATTTTTTTCTAAATAGTATAGTTTATTATTTTGTAGAAAAACAAAATTTCGAAAATTTTAGTAATGTTTCAGAAACAACCGTTATTAATAATAGGTACCATTTTCCTTAATAAGGTAGAAATAAAATATAAACTATTTCCACGATTTACAAAGGCCTACAAAAAAATTATAGGTATTTTCCGCTATCCTATAAAATTTATATTTTCTGACTCAATTTCAAAAGGTTGAAGGAATTCCAAAACACCTTTTATGGCATAATAATTATTTTCAATTCTACATACTATCTTTAGCTGCTTTTAAAAACGTTCTAAGAAAGTCCAATCAGACCAATTTAATCCCTAAACTATTCCACACTTTTAAAATTTAATTACCTAAAAATATTAAAAACTATTTAAAATAACTTGTTTAGCAGACTGTACAATAGCTATTTTAGTCACACGTAGCGCGTTCTCTGTCTGGGCGTCGAACACCTCTAGAAATTTGATGAACTGTATGTAAAAATTAATTGACGAAACGTTTGGATTTATATAACAAAATCTAGTTTTAGTTAAGAATTTCTTTCAAGCAGTCTAGATTGAAAATAGGCTTAAATTTTAAGGATTTTTATTAAGGAATTGTAACTGATCTAGTATTCGGATGTTATTGAAAAAAATATATCTTATATAAACAACTGAAACTTAGATTGTTCTTCATTTAAAATTTTCAAAAAATAAATAGAAGACATATTAAAAAAGTTAAAAGTCGGCTTGAACTCGTCCAACTTCAAAAAATTTTTACGCGTATATTTTCATAAATATAAAAAAAAAAATGAAAAAAGAGCACAGACTTTATTTATATGTTCTTAATATGCTTCTAAAATTTTAATTAGTTTGATGCGTTAGAATTGCCACAATTCCATTATAAAAATGCATTGTTTTTAAGGCAAAATCCAAGCGTATACTCTTCTATCCTTCGCATGCTTTCTTTTTTGTCATGGAGACGCGGTGGCCAGCAACAAGAAGTGATTCTGGTGATTGAGCGCCACAAGTGCACGTTTTTCTGTGTGTCTATAATCTTTTTTGTAGCTCAAAGAACTTTTGAACTTTGAATTACTTTAAATTTGGTACAAAATTCATCTGAAAATGTTCAAAAATTTTAAAAAATAACAAGAAAATAAAATAAGTTTGATCTTTATGTAATTTTGATAGAGGGAGTTTTCGGGATTTCTAAAATTAAAAATACATTGTCTTGAAAGGAAAAGGACACGGAACAGCAACAGATTATTTACATAAAACTATGAAAATGTAGTTAAATTTATCTATTTAGACTAAATTTCAAGTGAAAAAATTATTTGGATTTTTTTAAATTAATTTGGAAAGAATCGTATTTTTTTGTTGTTTAAAAGCAATCATTTGTAATTACATATAGGTACTCTAAGGTTCGTACTTTCCATAAAAGGGTTCTTACAATTGTTAATAGGATTAAAAATATAAAAACCCTAAAACACATTATTATTAAATTGTACTCAGCAGCTGCAATTCCAATTTTCATGTTTCTAACTTCAAAGAGAACCAAAAACATGGACACTCCCTAATAAATTTTAACCCCCATTTCCTCCACTTAATATGTGAAAATCCAAAAATCCTGAAACACGTCATTAATAATTTGTAGTCAGTAGCTGCAAATCCAATTTTCATGTTTCTAACTTCAAAGAGAACAAAAAATAATCGATAGTCCTATACAAACGTTCACCCCCCGTTTCCCCCCCATAAAATGTAAAAATTTCAAAAACCCTGAAACATGTCATTATTTATTTATCATTGGTAGCTGTAATTTAAATTTTCATGTTTATAACTTTAAAGAACAAAGAGTTTCATTAAAAGCTCCTTCCGACCATTTCCTCCCTTTAAAGTTAAAATTTCCAAAAATCCTTTCTTAGCGGATGCTTATTTTATAAAATAAACCTATGTGTCAAAGTTTAGTTTTTTAGGCTCAGTAGTTTTGGCTGTACGTTGATAGGTCAGTCAGGACAAACAATTTGATATAGATTAATATAAAATTATTGGAAGTAAAGGAACTATAAATAACTGAAGAGTTGGAAACCAAAGAAGTACAAATATTAGAACTAAGCAAAATAAAGAAAAACGGTTAATAAATTTAATAACAAATAAAGGATGGAGTTGGAATAATAATAACAACAGAAAAACGAAATAAAAAAATATTAAATTATAAAAAAATAAACTAAGAATAATGGCAGGTACTAAGTGTGCGGCTAGATGAAATATATGGCCCAATGGAAAGAACAGCAGAAGAAGAGAAGCCAGATTTTAATAATATAAAATTGCAAGAAGTATTAGACAAACTAAGAGAGCAAAACGACAACTATAATAATGATGACTGAAACACAAAAGTAGATAAATATTACAATTTAGGAATAAGAGTTAATAGAAATATACTCAAGTTAATAAACTTTTTTGAAAGCAATAGCTTTGTTAACTTTACATGTTGGCTTATAATTTGGGTTATAAAACCATGTATAAAACTCTATTTTACCTTTTTACATCATTAGAAATGTCTTTACTGCAGTAGTAGTAATTAACATTCGTGTCAAGGAAATTTTGACCCCATAAATATTCCGTATCTCCATCTGGTACTATTCAAGTCCTATTGACGCCGTATAGAAGGTTATTGGAAAAAACAACATTAATTGAAATTAGCGCCCGAGTGTATTCTGAGTTTAAGGCGTCATTAATTTAATTATTATTTTATTCTAAATACAGTCAACGAATTTGCCCAATTAAATTTGGTAACATCGTACAGAAACCAGCTGATCGCACAAGCAATTCAAAATCTAAAATCCTACATTAGAGGTGGAACAATCAAATTTGAACTGTTCCAAAGTAAGTATCGTTTTTCTTTACGTCAAGAGATCCTTTTGTAATGCAATATTCAAATAACCGGTGTTGATGCCAAAATTTCGGCATTTCCATATTTAAAAGTATAAACAGCATTTATAAAGTAATTGTAAGGAGATAGGAACAAATAAATAGGAGAATTTCGTTTAACAACTGCATAATTGGGAACATAAATGTGTTTTTCAAGTAAATATTCACATTGTTCTTTTTATTTCAAACTTTTTCAGTTTTTGTACTATTTCTAACAGATATTTTATTTTGATATATTATTTATCCGTTATGCTCTTTTCTTTCTTTTATAGTTGGTCCGCGCGAAGCCAAACTTTTGCCCACTGCGAGACGATGACGACTTTCCAAGCAGTTTATTAAATTATTTTCCGAATCAGCCAACTTAAATCTATCTGCTGAATAATACTTTCCCGACTTACTTGAATGCCCCTCTAATAAAGTAATCCTCATTGTCTAAAATTATTCGGAAACCTCTGATTTATTATGATGCATATGATTTCGTTTTTTTACATCTGAAATGCGAAAAATTACAAAATAATAAATTTGTGTGTGGGAATGTAAGGGAAAGAGTTCTTGAGAGCTGGATAATAAAAATATTGCTGTAATAATTTACATAACTTACAATACAATTTTTCCGCATCGTTTTTTAGCGATTCCCAATTGTTATTTCTAATACAGCAGCGTCGTCTGCAAAGTTCACTATATCACCACCTACCAGTACCTGATTTGGGTCATTTAGCTATATATACAAAGAACTGGACCTAATACGATTTCTTGAGGTACCCCATACTTTACGATTAAAAAATGGCTTCGTGTCTCGTTTATTTGAACGCATTGAGTTCTGTGTCCCATATAGCTACGTAGGAGTTCGTAAGACACTGCCGTGGTCAACAGTGTCAAATGATTTCGCCAAGTCTATGAACACAGAAAGGGTTGGTATTTTATTAATGTGGGAGGTAATTTTATTTATTAAATAGCTTATTGAATCTTGAGTGGATTTCCCTTCTCTAAAACCAAACAGTTTATTTGATATAATGTTGAATTTGTCGAGGTAATTCTGTAAACGAGTTTTTAAATTTTTTTCGAATATTTTAGATAGAGATGAAAGAAGGGAAATGGGTCTATGATTTTGTATTTTATTTTTTTTACTATTTCTAAATATGGGCACAATTACCGCTTCCTTTAAAACTGTTGGCCACTGCCCACTTCTGAAGCACCAATTTATTAAATATGTGAGGGGAGCAGTAATTTAACCTGCAATGACTTTTAAGTCCTCGGCTCTTATTGCATCTAATCCTGGATACCTATTCTCTAACTCATGGGAGCACTCCCACACTCCCATGCTCCCATACTCCCATGCCAACGTTGCCAAGTCGACAGAATAACTTTGATCTACTATTTAAGGACCGATCCACCGTTGTGTTAAACGAAGTTTTAAATGACATTTTTACATTAACAATGTCATTTTAATCTCCGTTTAACTCAACGGTGGAATCAGCCCTTAGTAATTCAAATTTGCTTTGTGATAAATACGGACCTAATCTGGCAAGCCCGCAATTCCCCCTCCCATAATATAAAATTTGACCTTACTACGCATGTACCTGGGCTAAAAGTGAGTAAGCACGATATACCCACCTAAGAGTAAGAGAGCAAAATATATGGGAGCACTCCCATGGGAGCGCTCTTATGACTTAGTGAATAGCTATCCAGGAGCATTTCTTTATTTAAGGGAATGTATTGTATTAAAAACTTCATTTTCGTTCGTTTCTTGTAAGTAAAACGTATTTGCAATATGGTATGTTTTTGTTTGCTTTATTTGCAATGCTCTTGCTGTCACTAGTTGAGCTGCCATCCTCAATTTTTATTTCATTAACTTTATTATGTTTCGAATTACGGTTTGTTAAACTATTTACAGCTTTCCACAAGTTAGATAAACTATTTCCATTTCTTTTAATTTGATCTTGATAGTAGGCTTTCTTAGCTTGAATAATTAGTGCGTCAAGTTTATTTTTCACGATTTTGTATTACTTTTTATTTTCCTCACTAGGATTTTTTTTGCAATACAAAACGTTTTTTTCATTAACACTTTTTAAAATATTATTTGTCATCCACGGGTTCCTTTTAATTTCATTATGTTTAACTTTAACTTTATTAGTGCTAATTTTTATATAATTTTTTATTTTCTCAATAAATATAGTCATTGCTAGATTTAGATTACAACACACATATAAATCCGTCCAATTTTCTAAACAAATGTTACTAATCAATTTTTTTTTGTCAACATATTGTCTAAAATTTTGCTTTTGTTTATATTCTGTTTTTGGTTCAGGTAAAATCTACTGTACGATTGTAGAGTAATGATCCGTAATTGTGGATTTATAAACTATTGATTAAGACAAGATTGAGAGTTTTCCTGAATTCTTTTAGGAAAATGTACATATGAAGCAAACCTGTGACTGTACATGCTATTTAGATAGTTATTAACTAACTCGTTGTCTTCCAGCAGATTAATATGTATATCTCCTAAAAATACCTGTGTTAGAGGAGTATTTTGTTCTAAACGTTCAAGATTTAACAACAAATTTTCACAAAAATCATTGAGCGTTTATATATGGAGAACTATAAACACATAAAAATTTGATATATTTGCCATTTAAATTAAGTTTTAAATCTACTATGTTGATGGAGCCTATTTTTTCAATAGTACTAGATCTTTTTTTACATATACCAGTACTCCATCGCATTCATTAATAGGACTTTGATTATAGATGAGATCATATCCACGTATATTAAACACCGATATATCTTCTATTCTACGAGTTTTCGTCAGTACCAATATTTCAAATTTGTAGTGAATTTCCTCAAGAAAAATAAGTAGGTTGTCTAAATTTTTCCCTACACTTCTTATGTTCATGTGAAACACAGATATATTGTTGGAATCCGTTTTTAAATCATTTTTTAGTTGATATAGTGTTTCAGATTGTTTTGCTTCTATGTAGGTGGGGGTAAAGTCCCTAATATAATAATTCATTGTACGTTCTATTATTTTAACAAAATTATTAATTCTGTATCGATCTAAATACATTTATTTAAAATAAAAATGAACCATAAGCTATCTGAAACAAGATAGGTACCTATTCTAAAGAATTAAAAGGATGAACATTAGAAGAATACAAGAATTTTAGTTTACTTGGAAGTAGATCCTGTTTTCCCTCTAGTTCCTTGAATGCGACTGCTGGTCCTAACTACTTCTTTGTGAATGTTTGGTTTGGTGTTGTTGTTTTTTTTTAGATATGGGGTGTTGGAATTAATACTGTTTATTTTAGTTTCGGATATTTTGTTGTTTTCGGCAAGATATTCAAAGATGTCAGTAGTCGTTTGTTTAGCTCCAGTTGGAGTTAGCGGTTCACTGTTTGATTTTAAAATCAGATGATCGTTTTCCTCTTCTTCTTGTTCCGTTTTTATTAATTCTTCAATTGTATAGTCTTCGTTATCCACGAACAATTAATTATTTTTTATGTAGCAGATTTTTCTTCAATCTGGCTTGGCGCGATCAAGATGACGCCTCAGCAGTTTTGCCTCTTCTCGTTGTTGCAGTGTTTGATTGTGTGTGATTGTAATGTTTTTTCCTTTTAACTTAAAGCAATTTTTAAGAATAAATTTTTCATCCAGTAAGAAACTGGTTTATCTTGTCCTCTTCCTAGGGAGTAGCAATCATTGATGTGTTGTGTGACGTCTACTTCTATTAAATTTCTGAGAGGGTTGCAGATGCTATTTATATTTAATTTGTCACTGGGTATATTTAGACCAAATATTAGGATACTATTTTTTTATTTTCTCTTTTTAGAATATCTTCTTTTATTTGTTGGTTCTCTTTTTCAAGCTCTGAAGCATTCTTGTTTATCGATTCAATTTTAAGCATTAATAGAGCTTCTGAGGCTTCCACGGTATTCCTGTTTTTAATAATTTCTTCAAATATACGTTCTAATGTAATATTTTCACTCATTTTGTAATCATTCGATATTTTACAGGTTAATAGTATATTGTTTCCTTTACTGCTGTGTGAATTCTATTTTTCTCAGTCCTTTTGTATAATCTGGCAACACCGACGGCGAACTGACCGGGGGTAAACTTTTATCTCATTATTTAAACATAGTTTGATATTTCTTTCTCAGCCAATTTTTTTTGTTTTTTTTAACATCCTAATTTTTCATAGTATTTCGTTCTTTCCTTCAAAATCAAATTATTTCTCGTTTGTTTTATGCTACGAGTTTTCCTTCGGGGGCTTGAATGTTGATAAGATGGAAATCACCGATTTACCAAGAAGGTAGCAGGAAGTGATCAGAAAAAAAGTTATTTACGACAGATCTCCATGCAATTTTATGGTTTTTAAATTTAAATAAAATAGGAACGACTACCCTTTTTGATGTTGCGAGTTTGTTCTTGTTTTATTCGGGCCCTTATCAAAACGAAGCATTTTATTTGTTTTTATTTCAGTTAATTCTTTACCATGCGGTAATTTTTTTAATTAATAGTGTTAATAATAGATTTATTTTTAGACGTGGCAACGTCACATTCCGTATGTCGTGTTTTGTGACTTTACTATTCTTTACTCAGTAGACAATAAGACGCGATCGGAATTACGCAGAAAATTTTATACGAAAACCGGCTTAAAGGTGTTGATATTTCAATAACTAATTGTGCGTTTCTCCTTTCCTATAATCAATTCTATCTGTAAAGTGCCCATTGACAGCTTAGAACATGATAATCAAATCGGTAAGTTTTTATTTATTTTGGATTTTTTTAACTCATCAAGCAAAAAATGTCGAAAACATTATTGGTATTTCGAGTGTGGATGTTATTGTTGATTGTCGTA
>OV651817.1:76382385-76421411 GCA_927349885.1 Psylliodes chrysocephalus
ATCCTCATCTAATCGTTCATATGGATTCATAATCAGAAACAATCGTAATTTTAAAAAAGTAGATACCATAAAATCTCTGTATTAGGCTTTTGTCCGATCCAAGCTTGAATACGCGTCACTCATATGGAGTCCACTGTATTAAGTGCACATTAGTCGATTCAGAGACGATTTCTAAAATACTTAAGTTTTTAACATGATCTAGTTTATTCACCCATTGGCACCCCACACGACGCTTTAATAAATAAACATGGATTTTCAAGTCTCGATATAAAGTCATAAGCAATCAAATAAACTGCGAATGTCTATTACATATGCTTAATTTAAAAGTTTCGCGTCAAGCCTCAAGATACACTGACTCATTTTACTTACCGACACCTCGTACTAATATTTTAAAGAACTCACCGTTGTATAATATGTCTAATAATTATAATCAGATAAGTCAGGAATTGGATATACTCCATATTAGAATTCAGGATATCAAAAGGCATTATTTAGGATAACCATCATTGTACTTTATTTCATGTAATAATTTCCATTTTTGTATGTTTCGTCTAAATATGTCACATTTTCCTATTCTGTAATTGGGTATTACTTGTAGAATAGTGTATTTAATAAATAAATAAATAAATCAGTTCTATACCTGTATAAAAACAGTTGAGTTATTAATGAATTGAGTTACCAAAAAACGGCGTAACAATACATTCATATTAAACAGTTTTTATTAATAATAAACAGGAGCCGGATTCCTATTAGAATTGACTTGGCTTCAGGCGCCGGATTCCCGTAAGAAATAACTCGGCGTACGGCGTCGGACGCCAAGTCACAAAATAAATGACCTGTTAAAATGGAAATGCAATTCAACCAACATAAACTGGTACTTCGGCCCTTACTGCATGCGCTCTACAAAACCGAATAATTTTGGAAATGCCATTCCATCAAAAATGTTAATTACATTCGCCAAAAGACGACATCAAAACAACTAGAGTAAATACTAGGATTGTTTTTGTTTATCTAATTATTCCCGATGATTTACATCGGGATTTTATAGTTATTCATTTGGATCGGATACTGGGTAATTAATTCTCAAAACGTTTCATCAATTTGGATATATCCAGATTACAAAATTGTTTTGATCATGGCTAATAGGAATTGTTGTTCAACCGTGTGTTTGCGTAATGTAATGGTGATTGTTAAATTATCTCTTTTTGATCATGTTAAAATCGTTGTTTCTAAATGGACATGAAATATTTTTTTAAATAAAACTTGACTATAAAGGTTTTGACATATTTCACTGTGCATTATTTATAGCATCTGTTCCTGACATTTCATTTTTATAATTAATCTAGATAAATTACTCTTGGTCAAATTGTGCATAAATTAGAGTTCTTCGCTTCGATGTTAGAGTGATTCAACGTCGTTTTTATTTTCTAGATTAAGTTGTTACTTAAATTACACCCTGTAGATATTGTAATGTATTTTAAAAAAATCTATCAAAGTTAATAGAATACTAAAATTTAAATTTTAAGTGTAATAAATAAATATGATTATGTAGAAATATTTTGATACACCCTTTAACATGAATTAGTTTGATACTTTGACAATATAATTTTTGGTAACAGGGCTACCAACCTGATTTTAAAATGACATAATTCGAACTTTAAAAAAATTCTACAACATGGATTTAAATAAAACTAAAAAGATTTTCAAAACACTCTAGTATAAATAGTCAAAATAAACTTACTTGTATAAAATAGTATGTTCAACATTTTGAATATCTCCAAACTGCATAAATTTAGCCATACTATTTTTAACAGACTTCAAATTAAAAATTAAAAAAAACCGACTTCAAAAACGTGCAGATGCCATCACCACATCTTAACCAAATTTATATGGGACCACCCCTGAGGTACCCCCTTACTAACAAAAAAAAATCGTATAAATCGGACAAGATGGTAAAGCATTATCGCTAAACATACATAAAAAATGAAGAGTTTGAGGATTTTCTCATGGATCCAATTATTAGATTTTGACCAAATTTATATGGGACCACCCCTAAAGCAGCCCCTTTCTAATAAAAAAAGAATCATTGAAATCGGACACCGTGTTAAAGAATAATCGCTAAACATACAGGGTGTATCAACGATGCGTGGGTGAACGATAGCTGCTTCCCTATATGAGATAGGAAAAAATGCTTTAAATAAAAGTTGTAGAGGGCATTGAAAGCTACGTTCCAAAAATAACTACCAATATACAGGGTGTCCGATAAATGTATGAGTTATCGAAGTAATGTTTTTTTAAAGGAAACACCCTATATATTTTTACTCGATTAAATTTCTTTGGAAGAGTGTTTCTCAAAAATATAGGGTTGTATGGGTTTATACTAAGTGGTTAGGAATTTATGGTGGGATTTAGGTAAAAAAATGGGTTTATTCAACATCAAATATCTCTAAATCAATAATTTGGAATACATTTTTTTTTCTGCCGAATATTCTCGAAAAGAGTGTATTTTCATTTCCTATTCATAATTTTACCAAATGGCGCTTTTCCCATACAGGGGCAACCAAAACTCGGGACCACTTTTTTCTCAGTTTTTTCAAATGGAACACCCTGTAAATGAGGCCATACCAGGATAGCCCATACCATGAGCTTTCAAAAAAATGTAGGGTTTGCCTACTTGATTTTTATCGGAAATGTATCTAATTCTTAAGGAAAGTATAAAAAAGTTATAAAAGCAATAACTATTTATTTATTATAAACGAACAATTATTTAAAAAAGCGTATATTCACAGCAAATGTTTAAACAATCTCACATTTTAAGCTATGCCCGAATTAATCATATCTACAATTGCTCTTCGAACTTTCATTAAAGTTGATCTTGTAATACAGCGAAAAATCAAATCACCCTTGAAACATTTGAACGCTATAGGAATTTGACATTTAATTATCGAGGAGGAGAATAATTTATAGTTGAAATTTAATAATTTTTCGCTTCAAAATGAAATTATCCACCGAAGAAATGATAATTATGATCTACATTTTGGGTGAGTGTGATAGAAATTGTTTATTAGCCAGTAGAATGTATGCAGTTCGATACCCTGATTCAAGGTCTATACGACCAGAGACTTTTCGGAGGGTTAAAGAAAGATTTGACGAAACAGGCAGTGCCAAGCACGAGAAAAGGCAAGTAGTAAACAAAATTGCAACAAATAAAGAAAATGAATTAGCGGTGATCCTTTCAACAGTAGAGAATCCTCATGTTAGTACGAGGGAAATTGCAAGAGAGCTGGATATAAGTCACACTTCCGTGAACAGAATATTGATAAAAAATAAACTTCATCATACCGAATTGAATTACATCAAGAACTTCATGAAAGAGATTATGACACCAGAGTTCGCTATTGCGAAAATATATTGAATTTCATTCGCGAGGAACCAAATTTTCTAAAATACATTTTGTTTAGTGACGAGTCAACATTTAAAAGTAATGGATTAGTAAATAGACACAATTGCCACTACTACTCAACAGAGAATCCACATAGGGTCAGAGAAATTGATTACCAAAATAGATGGTCGATAAATGTTTGGGGGGGCATAATTGGGGATCAGGTCATAGGACCACATTTCTTTGATAGTCCACTGAATGGGGAAATTTACAGAGATTTTCTCCGAGATCATTTACCAATTTTGTTTGAGGATGTACCTATTGACACCAGACTCAGGTTATATTACTAACATGATGGCGCGCCTCCCCACAATCAAAATCAGGTAAGATGGTTTTTAAACAGATAGCGCAGTAATAAATGGATAGGAAGAAACGGACCCATTTAGTGGCCAGCAAGGTCTCCAGACCTCACGTCTCTAGATTTCTATCTCTGGGGATATGTTAAAGGAGAGGTCTACCGCGAAAAACCAATAACACCAGAAAACATGAAGAATAGAATTAGAGAAGTTTTTCACTCTATTACAAAATCAACTTTAATTAAAAAGAGCAAATGCAGATAGACTTAATTTGTGCATAGCTCAAAATGGGAGATTATTCGAACATTTGATGTGAATTTATGCTTTTTCGAATAAAATAAATAAATAGTTATTGCTTTTATAACCTTTTTATACTTTCCTTAAGAATTAGATACATGTCCGATAAAAATCAAGTGGGCAAACCCTACATTTTCTGAAAGCTCATGGTATGGGCTATCCTGGTATGGCCTCATTTACAGGGTGTTCCATTTGAAAAAACTGAGAAAAAAGTGGTCCCGAGTTTTGGTTGCCCCTGTATGGGAAAAGCGCCATTCGGTAAAAGTATGAATAGGAAATGAAAATACACTATTTTCGAGAATATCCGGCAGAAAAAAAATTTATTCCAAATTATTGATTTAGAGATATTTGATGTTGAATAAACCCATTTTGTTACCTAAATCCCACCATAAATTCCTAACCACCCAGTATAAATCCATACAACCCTATATTTTTGAGAAACACTTCCAAAGAAATTTAATCGAGTAAAAATATATAGGGTGTTTCATTTAAAAAAACATTACTTCGATAAACTCATACATTTATCGGACATCCTGTATATTGGTAGTTATTTTTGGAACGTAGCTTTCAATGCCCTCTACAACTTTTATTTGAAGTATTTTTTCCTATCTCATATAGGGAAGCAGCTATCATCGTTCACCCACGCATCAACCCTTTACATAAAAAAAAACGCGTTTTTTTATGTATGTTCAGCGATAATTCTTTAACACGGTGTCCGATTTCAATAATTCTTTTTTGATTAGAAAGGGGGTACTTCAGGGGTGGTTCCATATAAATTTGGTCAAAATATAATAATTGGGTCCGTGAGAAAATCCTCAAATTCTTTATTTTTTATGTATGTTTAGCGATAATGCTTTACCACCTTGTACGACTTATATGATTCCTTTTTTTGTTACTAAGGGAATACCTCAGGGGTAGTCCCACATAAATTTGGTTAAGATGTGGTGAGGGCATCTGCACGTTTTTAAAGTCGGTTTTTTTTAAATTTTAATTTCTAATACTTGTTTTGCAAGAAATCATCCTACGAGCGATGTACATGTTTTATTCCAAATAACTAGATTCGATTGTTGATAAAAAAATTTGTTGACGAAACAAATGCTTGTGATAGAAATTTTGAGACGGGAAGAACATAATAACAGAAAAACATAGAAAAGTCACCTAAATAACAAATGTATCGTCGTTGATCGTGAAATACCTTCTATGTGTAAAAATATAAATTTTACAGGAGGAAGAAAAATCAGTTTATTTCTTTTGTTTCGCATTAAACTAGTGTGTAATAAAAAAACAACAAAAAAAAATAATCAAAGTACTAGAAGAGTGTTTAATGCCTATTTATTTAAAAAACGTAGAATTTTACTAAATAGGAGAGTTAGACCATCTTGGATTTATAGATAGGAGAATTTTCCAAAGAATTTTAGGCACATAGGATTTTGTAAAACCCACTTTATTAGAATCGTAAAAAACATAAAAAAGTCTTGTAGCAGAAGGCACTTATACTAAAATTTAAATATTACATGGTATTAACAGCAATATAAAACTAAACTGAAATTTATAGTCGCTAAATAAATACACATTTAAAAAAAAACAAAAATACAACTTAATTTTACTGTTTATTAAATTTTGGTTAATTTTTTATGTTTCTTTAAGTTATGTGTATATTTATTTGCGACTTCTCTGTTGGTTTTTTCTTGCCGGGTTGTTTCTTAGAACTTAGCATTTCTTTCTATTTGTTTCCAGTTTTTCTTTTTGGTTTTCAGCTGCATTTTCAGAGGATAGCTTCTTATCTTTTTGTGACTTTTCAGTTGGTTTCTTGTTGCCGGGTTGTTTTTTAGAACTCTTCTTTTATTTACAGGTTTTTCCTTGAGTTTTTTATCGTGGTTTTCACTAAATAGCTTACCTTTGGTCTTTTGTCAGGTTTAAATGACAGGTTATCATAGAAAGCATGGTGCTCTTTTTTAATAGCCGATTTTAAGTTCTAAAGATCTTTAACTTTAGATTCTGAAATAGGCAGTAGTTTATCATAAAGTTGTGTTAACCTTGCCCTGTCAGACTGACGACGTTGCTGATATTTTTTGCATGTATTATATTGCTGTATAAACAGAGAAAATTCCTACCCCTGAACTAATCCATCCTTCATGGTAAACATTTACTTACTATTTACAGCTGACTTATCTAAAACTTATAATGTCAAGAATATTTGGTGATAACACGGCCATTCTGACTTTTCATGAAAGTCTGTACACCGCATTACAACTACTCTAAACGAATCTCAATAACCTTCAGATACATCAGTGATGATGTTAAATATCTTAGTATGTACCTGGATAAAAGACTGACTGGAAGAAGCATGCGTTCATGATAAGGAAACAATTAATTATTGGCTAATTGATCGCAAATTACAACTGTCTACATACAATATATTATATACAAGGTGATCCTACTGTGTGGCACTACAACTAAATCCAACATCGATATACTCCAAAGATTCCAGGAATGTTTTTCCAAGCTTATTGGCTCGTCGCAAATAAGATAATTGCTTAGAATCTGTAGATGCCGTCGGTAAAAAAAGTTACCAAAGCACACTATGTATCTTACGAAAAGAGACTAAGATTCTACCCAAGCAGACTTGTTAGAGAAGTTAAACAACCAATTCTGGGACATCGACAGAAACGTTTTATTTAAATGACGCACTTACCATTCCTGGTAATTAAAGGACCCTTGTCATTAAAAAATTAGTTGTGTAATATCATCTTTAAGCCGCTGGGATATTTTCTGTATTAATCACGTTAGATCTCCTTCGAGCTGGGTTCAACTCTACAAATTTTGATTTTATGATTAATTCTTTCTCTTCTCTGCTTTTTTCGAATGTCCTTCGCCTACTACGTTCTCTCCCTATTCTCCTCACTGTCCTTATTATGCTGCGCTGTCTTTTCTCTGCTCACTCTACTCTGCTTCTTCTTACTGGATTCTGCTGTTCTGTTGTTATGCTATTCTGCTGTTCTACTGTTCTGTTGTTATGCTATTCTGCTGTTCTACTGTTCTGCTGTTTTAATGTTTTTCTGTTCTGCTGTTTTGATGTTCTGCTGTTCTGCTGTTCTGCTATTCTGCTGTTTTGCTGTTCTGCTGTTCTGCTGTTCTGCTGTTCTGCTGTTCTGCTGTTCTGCTATTCTGCTATTCTGCTGTTCTGCTATTCTGCTGTTCTGATGTTCTACTGTTATACTATTCTACTGTTCTGCTGTTCTGTTAATCTACTGTTCTGCTGTTTTGCTAACCTTCCTCTGGTTGTATTTTATAAATACATTTTCGGTACCTTTTTTATATTCCCTTTATTTGCTCCTTTTAAATCAACAATAATATTTAATTACACAATTCAATAAAAATTTCCTTGTCTTTCAAGTCTACCTTCCTCTTGACAACATTTATATCCATATAAACCCAATTTTTTCTTGAGCGTGATCGACAAAATATACATCATTATTATCCAGGAATTAATCATATCATTTATACATATAAACTATACTTATTATTGTTATAATGCTTAACAGATTGTGAATCAAGAAGGAATACAAAAATAAATATATTGTCGCCATTATTGTAGTAATAGAACAATTATTGTAATATCGTTTGACCATTCTAAAATAAATCCAAATTTGCTAATGCTTGTATTCCCAAAATGCAGATCCCTTGTCACCCTACATCAGTCGAAGCGACACACCGCATAAACATGTTCTCAAATTTAAGGTCCTTCTGGGCGACACTTTGCAAATTTCCTCTGGAGTTTTCCTAGAGAGATAGTTGACATTCAACTTCACCTTTTCCTAATAACACGTACTGGCCCAACGAATACAGCAAAAGTTTACTCTGTTATGGGTCTTTTACGTTCTGGAAAGTTTTACGAAGCTCCTTCAAAGCGCATTGTGCTGAAATTTCTAATAGGTTGCTTCTGAAATTTCTATAGAAACAAAGAACGGTTAACTATTGTAAAAGTTGTTGAGCAATATTCGGCAGAAGGCGTGTTAAAAAAAATTAGAAACTCTCATAAAAATCATTGAATCGTTTTTTCTTTCTTACGAGTACCTAATTAAAGGGTAAAAGCAGTTTTGGAGTTTGATCGTTGTGTTATAATTTTAAAAAATCGAAAATGTATTAGTATTCTATGGAGCTCTAATTTTACAGAAAAGTTTGCACAGACATTCTCAGGATTTAATAAATTAGTTTGTGAAACAATAGTAATATAGTATATTTTTTTTAGACTCATTGAAAACGTTATTAAAAGTTATTTAGATCAAAAACTAAAGTCTTACTCAACAATAACCATTAAACTCTATAATAATTTAGATTTGTATGATCTAGGACCTGAATGACCTGGTGATGGATTCATTAATTATTAGTTAATTTATAATAAAGACTCAAGAACCAGTTCTTATAGCAATTATTCAAAATATGCTCCATGCTTCCTAATAGCAAACCATTCTATTGCTAAACTCTTGTTGAAATCATACAAATTTGTCAATACTGCCAGGAAATGTATCGTTAACCTTAGACCTAAGATACCACACAAAGAAAAACATCTTGAGTTGCTAGGTCGGATGAATGAGCTAGTCATTTTATTGAATATCGTCATTCAATCCATTGTGGCTTTAAAACTTCTATTTAGCACGTCACCTTATTTACTACTAACAGTTGTTAGACAAGGGTAATAAATTAGATTGATTTACAATCAATGATATTATTAGGTTGTAATATATAGTTATTTAAAGGTATTTATGCTCACAGCTAATCTCAGGACAGAACCTAACTTGAGATACTTAATTGTCGTTGTATTTTTCGTTAATAGAGCTTGATAAAAAAAAATTGAAATTTAAAAATTGATATAATAACAAAAATGAAACTTCTGGGAAGTAGATGAAATCAAAATTTTAATTCAGTTCAGACAATTTTATTTACAAAAAAAAAATAGCTGAAGTCGGCATTCAAAAGTTACAAGGCTGAAGGCTAATAAAACAAAATATAGTAGGGTTATCAAAGACCTGAGGGCCTTAGGTGGTTTTAAAGTATTTTACGACGAAAAACAGTTATGTGAAAATGAAAAAATTCTACCGCATTCTTTTATAGAGATTTATACGAAATTAACTTTATAGTACTTGTATAGATATGGTTGTACTTCCTAGATTTCTAGTGACAGTAATGTTTCCACGAAGCAGAACTAAACTCTGGAGATCAGGACTAATTAAGGCAGCTCAATAGTTCTTGGGATGTAGAAGTTGGGTGGTTGCTGGGTACCCACTCAACTACTAGGTCATTTTACTATCTGCGTCTGCTTGGGTATCTATTATTAGATTTTGACTTCCTGAAGCTACGGTCTACTATAAGATGGACTAAGTTTCTTCGTTTGGGAGGTGATGCGACAAAAGCTGTGATGCGACTAGGGCTCTTTAATGATAGTGTACCTCGGAAACTCGAATAATGAGATAAGAAAAAATACCTTTTGGAGGCCCCAGTATTAGAGATCTGCGGTACAAGGTCGAATAAACACAATGAAAAAAAAAAAAAATGAGATATTTCCGTCAATATAAAATAAAAGTAGAAGCAATTTAAATAACTTCCATAACTAAGTAACGCTTTACTGATTTTATAATTAAAATAACAAAATGTTCAGAATAAATCAAATTTATTGCAGTATTTAATGAACCAATCCTTATACAAAAATCATCAACAAAATGTTCAAATCTATTGCAATATTCATTGAACCAAATCTTTAAATGAAAGTCAAGAACAGAATTTAATTTATTGTAATATTTAATTAACAAAATCTTTATCTTCATTTTATTTGACCATAAAAAGTACATTAAGTACACCGAGCATAAAGATCTACTTACACACTGAAAAGTATCGACTATCGTGTAAACCATCTTAATCTGATCACAAGATAATTGTGTTTAAGTTAGAGAGCCACACTTCTGAGACGATCCTCTGGAAAAATCCCAGAAAAACAGACTGGGACAAATACACCATTCTAAAACAAAACTAGGGACGGATCCAGACTAAAAAGGGCCCCGGCACCCACTTGCTCTGGAAAGCGATCTCGAAGAACTGAATGAGGCAATCCTTGAGGCATATGAATCAAACTGCCCCATTCAAACAAATAGATCTAGTAGGGATGCTCCTTGGTATAACCGTCATCTGTCAGGCCAAGTACAGCGGAGATTGGCAGAGCTATACCAAGGCACTTCCCACCTACAACATAGAAATCAAGAAATCTAAACTTAACAGCTTTGGAAAGTTCTGCTAGGAGATTAACTCTACACCTGTGGCAGCTAAACTGCACAAAGCCCTGACAAAAGGGAGAGTTGATACAGTTATGGCGTTAAACAAACCCACAAAGAGTACGGAGGAAAGAGCTCGCCTCCTACTCGAAACTCACTTTCCTGGAAATACACAACACACAACCAAGGTAAGTAGGTCATTAAGAAAGGCAGCTGTAGTGGTCAAAAACATATGCAGCAATCGGATAAATTGGACCGTGAACACTATGAACCGTTTAAGTCTTCAGGTGTGGATGGAATATTTCCTACCCTGCTTCAGCGAGCACAGGAGGAATTACTACCACAAATAATCCGAATATCTCTGAGCCGTCTAGAACTGGGATATATACCAGAACCATGAAGAAGGGCCAGAATTACCTATATTCCATAAGTAGGGTAAAAGAATACCACACATCTTAAATTTATCCGACCAATCAGCCTCACGTTCTTTGAATTAAAAACAACGGATATTTATATCAAAACGAAAGTACTGGAGAGGGTACCACTTTACCACAGCCAGCACGCCTATGGAGCAAAACGATCTACAGAAACTACCCTGGTACAGTTAACTGACGTAATCCAGGATGCACTGACAAACAAAAAAACGGTCATGTGTGCCTTCTTTGAGAGAAGAAGCGTTTAACAACACAACACACCATACCAATCTATTAAAACAGCACTTGCACATAGAGGAGTAAATAGCACTACATCCAGTGCCGACGACATAATCATATTTGCTAGATACAAGTTTGGAAATATTTGGTATGAAATAGTCGAAAGAGTATTTTAAATACACCAAAAGATAGGGCCGACGAAAACTACACTAGTTACCTTTTCAAGGAAAAGAAAACTCAATATTAAAATCCTTAAATTAGACGGGATAGACATAGAATGGAAACAATAAGCCAAATATCTATGCCTAACCCCAAACAACAAACTTCTCTGGAACATACATGAGAAGAAAGTAGTAAATAAGGCCACAAAATCCCTAATGATATGCAGAAACATTGCAGGTAAAAGATGGGGATGGAACATGAACACACTGCGATGGATGTATACTGCAATAGTGAGATCAGTCATCACTTACGGGGCTATAACCTTAGCTGCTATGAGAGATAATATCTCAAAAGTACAGAGACCAGCTTGTATTTGCATCACCGTTATGGGAACCTGTCCTACGGCCGCAATAAAGGTGATATTAAACCTCAATCCTTTACATTTAATGATATAGAATGTGACAAAAAAGGAACGATATAGAATGATCAGGAACGGAGTAACGGAGTAATCAGACGAAAATCTTCATAACGGTGATCGTGACGAAGAATACCGAGAGAGATCGATGGAGAGAGAAATATGTGAAAGGGTTTTTGGTTTGGTCGTTTTACATAATTCATCTGGATTATCTTTTAGAACTAACGGCTCAGTTGCGTTTTGTAACAACTCCAATTAAATTAGAATTAAAAAAATAGGCACAACCATGTGGTTTTTTAAAGTACCTCCCCAGACATTTACTTTTTATGAAAACTGTGATTTCACGAAACAAGTGAGGATTTGTGTCACTTCAATACATCACATTTTAAATGGCAACATTTCCAATGAAGTAGAAATTAGTGGTGGACGGATCTGAATTTTTAACGGATCTTGGATCTTTAAAAAAAACCGAATCCGAGTGTATCCGTTACCGGATTTAAGTATAGAAACCGGATTCGGATCCGGATATGAGATCCGGATCCGAATCTCCAACTCTTATTTTGATCCGAATCTTACTTTGGGATAAATAGATAAGAGAAAATGTACATGTATGATAATGTATACGTTATAGGCAGGCAAAAGAAGTATAATTTGCAGAAAAAAATATTTTAATTTTTATTAAACCATACAAAACAAACAAATACATTTTAAGCTTTAAGTTGTGTCAGATACAATCTTCTTATTTTCATATAAATATACTAGTTTGTTTATATTTTCAGAAGAACAATATTTTGTGCTGTAGAAAATACCCTTTCAGAAGGTGTGGAGATCGCAGGAATCCAAAGAAATTTTCTCGCTAGATTTGATAAATTTAGGGTTTTTTTTTCATTTGCTTGCCACCCTTTTAATAGACATCTAGTTTTGTCGAGATTTTGCTCTTTAATGTATTTTTTAACTTCATTTATCTCCTTAGTACCTGATGGTTTTGGGGAAAGGAAATCCAATAGACTTGAGCTTTCAACAGTTTCTTTTTCCTTGCTTTGATTGGTTACATCTTGCTAGCGTCTCTTCCAAATATATAATTGCATTTTTTTATATTTTCAGGTAAAGTGCTTTTAAATCTAGGGTTAAAAATTGAAACCGTTTCAAATATTGTTAAATTTGCATCTTCTGAATGAAACAAGAATCTTGTATTTATTTCTTTAACAGTGGTTTTAAAAAAATTGACAGGTTTGCTGATAACTAAGAAATTTGTCACAAAAGACGTCATTAGAGATTTTGCCATCGACAATGTTACATATTCTTCGGCTAATAGTAATGTAGTAGCTTTTTCAAACGGTTCAAGTATCTTAACACATTTTTCCATACTAATCCAATCTTCTTCATTTAGGCTTAAATTCGCAGTAGTTCTAGGCAAAGTAACTGATATATATCTGATAAAACGGCATTCATAGCCTTCCTCTGTTATTCAAAACGTCTTAACATGTAGAACGTGGATTTCCATCTTGTATTATTTTTCTAGTTGTTGCTGTTGCCTCTTCAAAGCTTCAGTGGCAACATTTAAATGGTGAAAACGAGCGACTATGTTGCTCCCTATTTTTGTAATTTTTCAACTGTATTAGAAGGACACAATCCTCAATTAACACATAATTGTACCTTATACGCAAAACAAGGGTTACTTTCACCAACAATATCTCTACTTCTTGTAATGACACTTTCTATATTACTAGCATTATCATTACATTACATAGTTTTCCTGTAAGACCAATTAGTTATTACACTTTCTATCTTTGATATTAAATTTGATCTGAACCTCGGGATCAAGCTATGGAATCCGGATAGATCCGGATCCGGATTGTTTACTTAAAAAAATTTTTATCAGATCCGGATCTGATCCGGATTAAAAACGAATCCGGATCTGATGTGCAGCACTAGTAGAAATTACTAAATCCAGTTGTATTTGCATAGTGTGCTAATTGTATTGGATACATTTTCACAGAATTCCAGTATTTGTATGGGTGACATTTGTTTTTTGTTGAACATCCTGTGTACTAAACTTCAACTAGATAACCTTTCATTAAAAATACGTCCCATTGCATGCAAATTGTTTCCATTTTTACCAATTATTGAGATAGCTGTTCCTTTATTAGAGTGCATCTTAAATCGAGTTCACTAATATCAAAGATTATAGCTCAATAAGCAAACTCCGTCTTAAAAAAGCCGTTAAACTAAAAATGGGACATTTAGACGTGGCTCTGCGATAATCTTTAGTTTTATTATAAAATTTCGTCGAGTATGAAACTTCTAAATGAGGAAACTCTTCTGGGTATATGAGTCGAATGTTAGGAGGAGCGTTGTAAGAAGTTTACGACGAAATTTCGAGTATAAGAACTTTCTAGCTGGGAAATTTGTAATATTAACGGTTTAGTTTTTCAAACATTTATAAATAATGTTTATTGAATGGGGGTAGGTAATGTATTACTAGTATTACATGTGATACACAAAAATTTCATAAATAAATGGGAATTGTATGTAATATTTTGATTTTGGCTTATATGAGATTAGACCTAATATAACTTTCTGCTCACATGATTTAACTCTTTAAGACTTAAAGACTTAGGGTTATTCGTACCACTAGTTGTTAATTTATAAGTTTAGCTTATTTCTTACCGCCTGAATTACCAACTGTTCAAATGTTGAATACTTAAACCCATTTCTATTTGTCGCTTAAAGGAAACATTTTGCCATATTTCTACAATGAAACAATAAATCTTATTTATCTTTTCTCCATAGTAGAATATATTATTATCTAGCTTTTATTGACAGCAATCGTAAATACATGATTTTTTTATTACAATCTGATTTATAAACAATAAATTATAGGCAACATTTCCTGACGTTAGCCGCTTAGGTAATTTACACTACAGCGTTTATCGAAGATTTTTTAATGACAGCATTTTTGTGATCCAGTTTATTTTTATGTTTTTTTTATTATTGTCAAAGACAACTAGCTTAAAATCCGAAGGCTTGTGCAAAATGCGCCCGGACATACTAGGACGTAGTAAAAACCCGGATATTTCCGGGCAAATCTAGACGTCTGGTAACCCTAGTTGATTTGCCTTCATTCAATTTAATTTTGTTAAAGTGCTAAAATTCGGCCTATTCGCTCCGTGCGCGACAGCAGCGCCAATTCATTGTGGTACTAATGGACTATTTCTGCGTATACTGCCAAATACACTTTTTAATAGAATTCGTAATTAAAAAGTAAATATGTTAGTTTTAATAAAAGTATATGGATTTGTAAAACAAGTAAAACATTAATTTATTATTATTATCTATTTTTATCGTATAAATTAAAAAAAATTATGTATAATCAATTAAAATCAATAATAAAATATAGGCAGGCAACAGTATTTACTGGAAAATTTATGAGAAGTTGCCTAAGTCTAATAAGTTGTCATTGAAGAATTGGTCTATTCTGTCAAAATAAAAAAATATCATTTAATAATAGCGTAAAGTTAAAATGTATAAAAAAAGGATCGTTATTTATATTTTCATTTTTGTTCGAAAGAAAACAAACAGAATGAATGATTAAAACTGGCTTTCCATCAGTAAGTCACAAAATTGAATCCCAGCCACATATAATAATCAAAGGCAGAAATCTTGAAATCTAGTTCTTGCTGAATGAACATTTAAGAATAAAGGGATATTAAAGAACATCGTAAAATGATAATTTATTGTTTATTTAAAACCTTTCAAGTTTTTGATGTCTATTATTTCCAGCATTACTGTTATTATTACAAAAATAAAGGTAATTTTTCTTCTTATTGTACACCTGTCCATTTATTTCTTTGATTTAATTTCCACTTTGCTACTGACATTTTTTATATAAGTTTCACTGTTTTTTTTTTTTGCTAATATTTGTACAATTTTTAACACAGCAACTCCGGTTGCTTATTGTATTGTTTTTACCTACTTTTTTGAAAAAAAGTAAAATATATACATGTATTTAATATGCCAAAATTTCAAAATATCGCCCTAAAATGCACGAATTATCCGCAGCTAGCGCTAGTATCGCTTTTGCTTCCCTCTCCATGACTTCGCACGGAGCGAATAGATGTTTGTAATGTTTATAATTCCAGGGGTAATAGAGAGACACTCGACCTTTCACGTCATTGCAAAAAATGGAGGGGTTAGCTGCTGACCGCAAGGGGATTTTGAGTTTGAATTTTGTATCAAAATGGGACCGTTCCCGAAACAAAAATTTACATATTCTTTAAAATACGCTCGTTTCTGAGTTACTAGGGTTGGTCAAGTTTTCGTTGGAACACCCTGTATATAAATTGTGCCCACAGAAATCAATTCATTTTCCTCAAATTCCTGGATAGACTAAAAAATTCAACGTTTAGAAAACTTTTTATTTTTGTACAGCGACCGAATTTTAGCGATTCCAATAAATATTGCATATTATCAAGATCCTTTTTGTATCTTCGTTTCAGCGTCGACAGCGAATTTTTCTAAAGCGTCGGCATCCCTTAAAATGCCCCGATAATTTCGAGCTCACTATCTTGCCGTTGGATATGTTTCAAATTCATGACGTACATTGTTGAGGCAAACATAAAACATAAATCAGGCCCCGCGGAAAAGGAGCTGCGGCCGAGCCGATACGAGGAGCTTTTATCGAAATTATGTATTTTTCACTTTATTACTCAAACATACCGAAACATGTTTTCTAGCAGAGGTTGTGTACGTACGGTGGAAGTAACTTTACGACGTGACTTATAAGTCTCTCGTTGAGAGAAATGTTTTTAAAAAGAATTTTTGTTACTTTTTCTTAAATAAAAACGAAAAATTAATTATATTCAGTGTTTATAATATTAATGTTATCGTTGTGATATATGTTGGTAACACTATACATGATTTGGCAGCAGTGGTTACCTGATAGATTGTATAGTTAAAGGGTGAAATAAACATTCTATATAGAGACACGAAAGTGAATACGTAGTTTTGTTAACCTCCATCATCACATGGTGCCGAAGCCAGAATCAAACATAAAAATACAAACGTATTTAACTTAAATACAGTGCGAAATACAAAACAAGCTAAAATACAGGAAATTTAGTCAGTGGATGACAAAAATAAAACTAAATTTTAAAAAATCATAATTTTAAAATGGATTTCAAGGCGGCAATTTCTTTCATGCAAACAAATAGAAACCTATTTGAAAACTGGAAGTTCTTCATAAAAAGATTCAAGAACTAGCTGCAAGCGACAGAACTAACAAAAAAAGCAGAAGCCACTCAATGTGCCCAACTTCTTTAACTGATAGGAGATGAAGGATTTAGAATTTTCAACACCTTCAAATTCAATAATGAAGAATCAAACAAATTACAACCTTTAATACAAAAGTTTGAAAGCCACATCAAACCCAAAAGTAATCTGTCGAATGCAAGATCATGTTTTTTTCACAAGGAAACAGGAACAAGGCGAGACAGTAGACAAATTTATTACGGACATAATAAACAGAGCAAAAGGATGTGAGTTGAATGACTTGGAGGACAGCTTAATCAAGACATGCATAACATGCGGAGTTGCTGATAAGAACAGGCGTCAAAGGTTACTAGAAGAAGACGACATGAATTAAGAGAAGACAATCGACCTATATAAAAGTATAGAAAACTCAAAAGATCAATCCGAGAAGATAGCCAAATCAGAAGAGGTACATTTCATAGCTAAAGGCAAATGGATACAAAGAGACAAATATTAAAACGTCGAGGGAGGAGATAGCAGATCCAATCCTATATGAGAAGGAGCCAAGATTGCTACAGATGTGGGACAGACCACATAGGCCAACCATGCAGAGCATACAAAGCTGAGTGTGATTTTTGTCATAAGATAGGTCATTGAGGGGTTGTTTGGAAACATTATTAATTGTACAGGGTTATTCATTATAAATTACCCACCCCTTAGCATCGTTATTATTACCTATAGAAAAAAAAGTTTTAAATAAAAGTTGTGTGGTTATTACTAAATTTCGTTAAAATGCTATCAAAAATACAGTAGCGTGCAGATTTTGGGGGATACGCAGAAATATTTTTTTTTATTAATGGGATACCCTGTATATAATTTATTTTTTGGAATGATCCTTTCTTTCTGATTTTAAAAATATATATATTACCCCCACTGTATGCCGTTTTTTAGGTAATAAATGTCAAGTATCTTAATTAAACTTACCCAACCCTTATCATCGTTATTATTGCCTATAGATAAAAAAGTTTTAAATAAAAGTTATGTGGTTATGACTAAATATTGTTAAAATGCTATAAAAGATACAGTACCGTGCAGATTTCAGGGAATACGAAAGAAAACATTTTTAATAATATACCCTGTATATTATTTAATTTTTGGAATTATCCTTTCTTTCTGATTTTAAAAATATATATATATGGTATCCCTACCGTATGCCGTTTTTGAGGTATTAAACGTCAAATATCTTAGTTAAACTGTATATATGGAAAAGCTAACATTATTAAAGTAAGCTATGAAAATGACAACTATTATGATTGACAAGTGAGAATTATTTAATTAAATAAAATGGTTTACAGCGAGGCTGAAAAAGTCCAAATATTTACTTGTTATATAAAAAATAACAAAAATATACGTGCAGCACGAAGAGATTATAGAATGTTGTATCCAAATCGTACAATACCATCAGAAAATACATTCAAAAATATTTACCAGAAGGTGAATAATACTTCTAGTTTTAGTAGAAAAATCCGTGTAGTTCAAGCAAACCAGGAAGAATAGTTATACTCCTTCATTTCGAAGGTAAACCCATCCATATTTATTCGCGTATAGACTTTTTTGAAACATTGTTTTCTTTTTTAGAAAATTCTAAATTTAGTATAAATAATGCCGTCGATCAATTAGGCAAAACTTATTTCAAAATTCAACGTACGTTAAGAAATAACAAATACAGACCATATAAAATTTTACCCGTACAAATTTTAACAGAGGATCATAAGAGGATCATAAGAGAAAAAGTTTAGACTTTTGTCGCCAGATGATTCAAAAGTTGGATGAAGATCCCGATTATTTTGATAAAATATTATGGACTGACGAATCATCCTTTTCTACGGCAGGAATTTTTAATAGGAAAAATCGAAGGTCGTGGGAAAACAAGCATAACCGTTCGACTTTGGGCTTTATAGATAGGTTTTAATTTACTGCGCATGACGATGACCGTAATATTACGGTTTTGTGAGATGTTGGGACAAAGCTCATATGATTTAGATGCAAGATGGAGCAACTCCGCATAGTGTCGCACCCGTTAGAGATAATTTTTATAATGTATTCCCAGTATGGATAGGGAATAATGGAACTATCAAATGGCCACCTAACAGTCCGGATTTGACCCCTATGGATTCATTTGTTTGGAGATATATAAAAGACATTGTCAATAGCAATAATGATAAGAATAGTATTGAAGCCATTAAAGATAGGATTTTACTTGAAATAAACAATCTGAATATGAATATTGAAGCCATTGCCAGGGCAATTATAAATATAAGAAGACGTTATTAATTATGCATTAATAATAATGGTGGACACATCAAACATCTTTTATAAAAGTTATTTATATTTCCTAAATAAATCTTTGTTCTTTATTTTGTATATTTTTCCTTACTCTAAACCATTTTATTTAATTAAAGAATTGTCACTTGTCAATCATAGTCGTCATTTTCATAGCTTACTTTAATAATGCTTTTCCATATATTGGTTTAACTAAGATATTTGACGTTTCATACCTCAAAAACGGCATACGGTAGGGGTAACATATATGTTTTTAAAATCAGAAAGAAAGGGTCATTCCAAAAATTAAATTATATACAGGGTATACCATTAAAAAAAATTATTTCGTATTCCCTGAAATCTGCACGGTACTGTATATTTTATAGCATTTTAACAAAATTTATTCATAACCACACAACTTTCATTCAAAACTTTTTATCTATAGGCAATAATAAGGATAATAAGGGGTGGGCAAGTTTAACTAAGATACTTGACGTTTATTACCTAAAAAACGGCATACAGTGATGGTAATATATATATTTTTAAAATCAGAAAGAAAGGATCATTTCAAAAAATAAATAATATACAGGGTATCCCATTAATAAAAAAAAAATTATTCCTGCGTATCCTCTAAAATCTGCACGCTACTGCATTTTTGATAGCATTTTAACGAAATTTAGTCATAACCACATAACTTTTATTTAAAACTTTTTTTTCTATAGGCAATAATAACGATGCTAAGGGGTGGGTAATTTATAATGAATAACCCTGTACTAATTTAATAATTGCATTTAATTTTATTTTACAAAGTAAGTGTTATGCCGCGGCCGAAGTTAGTAAGGAACTGTCTGTTATATGTTTCCCGGTCTGCCTGCGGTGCCCTCGAAACTAGTTAGTTCTGCCAGTATTATAAAATATTATGATATTTGAATTGCTATTTGATTGGTACTTAAATAATGAAACTTTACAAGCACCTATCAGTTCGGAAATCCCTAGGTAAGCTGACTAGTTTGAATATAACCTACAGGATGATGTTTTCTTGGCCGCCACATCACCCCCTGCTAGTGATCAAGGGTCACGAAAGTCCAACTTGTAGGCGGTCTGGAAATTTCACTTTCCTTCCTAAAGTTGTACGTTGGGTAGGTGGTTGGCCGTCATTTAAAATTGCTGTGGGAGTAACTGGTAATGAAGTGAGACTACTAGGTAGACTTTGTTCTTCTTCATCCAAAATGAATGCTGGTTTAAGGCGATCAATAGAAACCGTTACGTTTCGATACCTGATTTTTAATTTAAATGTTCTTTTACCTCGGCTAATTACTTGATATGGTCTTTCATATGGCAGCTGTAACGTTCCTTTTAATAGATCGTTACGCACAAATACATAGGAGGGGAAGCTACATCTTTAAATATAAAAATATGTTTCTTTCCGTGCCGTTTCACCTCTCTTAGTTGAAGATTGTTGAAGACTTGTTTTAAAGACTTTATATATTCATTGTTATCCTTTTTGGAGATTTTTGGAGATAGTAGCGTTCGTTTGCGTGACATTTAAGAGCTGCTTTCAATTGTCTATGGAATCTCTCTACCATACCATTTGATGCAGGATGATAGGGTGTTCTCCGTAGGTACGTCGATCCAACTAAGTAGTTCAAATCTTTGAATAAATTAGATTCGAACTGACGTCCTTGGTTTGTTGTTATATGAAGTGGAACACCATATTCTATGTCTCTTATCGGAAATGCTTCTGGTTATCTGGTAAAACGGTCCACACAGAATAGTAGATATTTGTAACCATTCGATATTGGGAGCGGTCCAACTATTACGATAAGGATGGATATATTCAAATCTGCTTGATACTAGTGAAAATGAACCTGTAAGTGCTGACATGTGTCTTGTCACTTTCGATCGTTGACAATCTAAGCAACTACGGGACCATTTGCGGCAATCACTTTTCATCCTAGGCTATACAAAACGTTTTGAGATGAGTTTCACCGTAGCGCGTATACCAGGATGAGATAACTGATGAAGCGAGTTAAATGCTGCTTTTCTAAATGTTTTTGTAATGAACGGAAGACTAGTAGCTGTTGAAATATCACAAAATATAAGACAATTTACGTTAGGAATTTTTATTATGTAAGCCGCACTTATTAGTTAAAAAAAGTTTTAATTTCATCATTGTCTTTTTGCGATTCGGCTAATGCCTCGAAATTCAACTTGTAAGTTCGTTTATTCGCGAAAAAGCGTCTGCAACAACATTGTCTTTACCGGATATATGACGAATATTAGTAGTAAACTGTCCGATGAACTCGAGGTACCGAAATTGTCACGGCTTACACTTATCCGGTTTTTGCTGCAAAAGTCAAAGGTTTGTGGTCAGAAAAAATGAAAAATGTTTTACCTTCTACCATGTGCCTGAAGTGTTTAACTGCCATATCTCTATTATAGGCACCATACTTTTGCTGCGGTTTTGTCAATTTCTTAGAGAAAAATGCCAAAGGTTGCCATTCATTTCCGCAATCTTTTTGAAGAACTGCTCCAACGGTAAAATCGGAGGCATCAGTTACAAAAGTGTTGCTTCAGCTTTTGGATGTGCTAGTAAAGTGGCTTTGGCTAAGCATTCTTTAGAAAATTGAAACGCTTGATCTGCTTCTGGGGTCCATTTAAGTTTCTCTTTGCCTTTTGCAATACCTTTCAGTAGTTCATTAAGAGGTGCTTGATTTTTAACTGCATTAGGTATAAATCGTCTGTAAAAATTTACCTTGTCCAGGAATCTACGGAGGTCCTTAACAGTATCTGGCTTCTGATAGTTTCGTACAACTTTCACTTTTGTATTCAGTGGTTTAGTACCTTCGTTAGATACAGAGTAGCCAGGGAATGTAGTTTCAGACACTCCGAAAGTACATTTTGATGGGTTGATTACTATACCATATTGCTTCAAGCGTTAGAAAATGGTTTTCAGATGTAGAAAATGTTCTTCCTCTGATGTCGATGCAACCAAAATGTCGTCGATATATGCATATGCAAAGTTGAATCCACGTAGAACTTCATCAATGAACCTCTGGAAAGTCGGAGCAGCATTCCGAAGGCCAAATGACATGAAAGTATATTCATACAGTCCACAGGGTGTTGGGAATATCTTCAGGAGCCATGGGTATCTGATTATATGCACGCACTAGGTCATTTTTTGAAAAAATGGATTTGCCGTATAAATTTTGTGAAAAATCTTCAATATGAAGAATTGGATATCTATCGGAGATGGTTCTACTGTTTACGCTGCGATAATCTCCACAAGGCCACCATTGATCTTCATCTTTAGAAACCAGATGTAAGGGAGAGGACCAGTTGCTTTTTGACGGTCTGCCGATACCTAGTTTTAACATATTCTGGAACTCTCTTTTCGCTATTGTTAGCTTGTTTAGCGCTAATCTTCGAGGTTTAGACGTCACATGCGGACCAGGCCTAGTTTCGATGTAATGAGATGTTGAATGATCAGTTTTGACAAGTGCACCTGCAGGGCGAGTTATTTCTTAATATTGTCCTAAAAGAACAAATTGAATTGCCTGTTATAAAATTGTCGGTCTCATTGCACGAATTATGGGTCATAATGGGTCCTTTAATCTCATTCGGCCCCTTGACAATGCAAATCAATGTAATTGCAAACTGTATTAAGCAAAGCGATAATTCTTTTATGAAATTCATATGGAGATTTGTTATTTCCCTGCTTCATATCGACTAAATCTTGATTTACACAATTTTCGTCTCTTTCATCACGAAAATTATTTATTAGTTCTGAGTCTGCGTTAGTTGAATCTAATATATTATTGATATAATCTAACACTTCTATACTATCGATTTCGCTAGGAGAAGAGGAGTCTGACATGAATTGAAACTTACCACATCGGTATCTTGTTTTTGCGGCTGGTACTTTTTCTGTTGCCCACTGATTTCCTCGATGGAGCCCAAAGGAATTGGAATTTCTTGATTGGATTTTCGTTAAAGAGTTAAAACTGACTAATTTTCCACGATGGATTTTTTCGACGAAAATCCTGCTGACTGCGCCACTTATAAGTTTTGAAACATTTTTTTATTACTTTTTCTTAAATAAAAACCAAAAATTAATTATATTCTGTGTTTAATATTAATGTTATCATTAGAAGTTATGAAACCAGACAGTTCACAGAGGTTCATTTACACTGCCGGCAACCAGATACCGTTTTTCTGTAAATAGATTTATTCGACTTGTTTAAAAATATGTTGCAAACTGTTCGAGATCCAGTAAAATAGTTAAATGCCAAATTATTTGTCGAGTATCTACAACTTTTAAACTTTTCACTGGTCAACTAGTCCTCTGATATTTTTTCATCATGTCTTTGAGCAAGTCACAGTTCTATGCAGAAATATTTTTTTCTTCTTTTTTGAAAACGCTTCATTATCTTACAAGTTATATTAATTTGAAGGTAAAACTCAGAAAAGTCGTTTTATTATTTTAGTTTTCTACTTTTGTATTCAAAAAATTAATTTTTATTCCTACTACCTTGTAAGATGTGGAGTCATTATTAATTAATTAATATTCTTTTTTAATTTGACCCACTTTTCCAACGCAAAGCGATTCTATTGAAAATAAAAATCCTTATTCAACAATCTGATTACTTCATTAAACCCAATCTACGATAAAAAGTTTTAAAATTTCCAATTTAAATAAACCCCTTCACTTAAAACGGGAAAACAAGGCAATACAACCGAGCTAAATCAAACTTTCTTGTTTTCCCATTTAAACAAAATAGTTTCTATTGGATTTTATACATTTCGTACTCAAAAGTTCAATTACTTTCGGGTATCTCTGTTCGATCTGCAAAATAATTTCTGTTCCAGTTGTATATCCATAAAGTTCTTAGTAAAGATCCGGATTTCGTGCTTAATGTCCTTAAATTAGACTTCAAGTGTAACAACAAAGTTTCGAATTAAATTATAATAGTAGCAGGGCCAGTTATTGAATATTGAAATAGAGATTTGGTTGTTTGGAAAACGAATTCAATTTTATTTATCTAATATATCATAGTATGTTAATAAAACAGAATTATTAAAAATCTCTTTACTGCTGATTTTTTATATTTAAACTTTTAAGGATCTAAGAATCGCTACCTACAAGAAATATAATGGCATTTTGAACAGAAAATATTAGGCCTTGCTTGTTACCCAAAATTTAGATCTGTCTCATAACTAAAACACAAGGTGAGAGCATATAAAATATACAATACTATCCCATTAACGCGATCAAGGTAAATGTGGTAGTGCTTTGATTGTTTAGGAATCAATCATTTCGAAGAATGTCACTTAGAGCGGTAGATATTGAACTTAATATGGCAGGCATAATGATTGTTTTATTCTACTTTTCCGAAAAGTAAACAAAACCTGCTCTGAAAATAACCATAAACTCGGCTTGTATTACGGTTAACTGCTCCGGACGTATATGCACTATGGAACTACGCTGCTCAAGACGTATAAAAACGCAGCGTCTAAATTTGTGCGCACACGGGAGAAGACCAAAAACTCAATATTAGCAATGAATAGGTTAAAACAATGATTTTCAATAAAATATATTAAACATAATAATTTAAGCTGAATAGGTACATTTAAATTACTGAACTACACCTATCTCGCGTAGCTAACATTACCTACATGTTCATCACACCTTCAGGTAAATATAATAAACTGCACGCCAAAACAGCTATAAAACAGCTACAGAAAGTTTCAAAAAAGCTACAAAATAGATATAAAACAGTTAAACCAGCTAAAACAGCTACAAAATAGCTACAAAACAGCTACATAAAAGAATTTTCTAGATGTTACAAAATTCAAAGACTTTTCTCGTAGAAAAAGAAATTATTCTGCGAGAACAGAACGCCAATTCGCCATTTTACAACGTTACTCCTTCGACATTATTACACACCGTCTCATAAGTGAGTTATTTGAAGCAATTTACATTCATCTTATTTCGCGAGTCAGAATTACAACGTTCCCATCGACGCGCACCTCATGCTGGAGATTTATTGCCGAAAACTTTGAATATCTAAAATGGATTTTTTGCGGCGTGCATTTCCCCAATCGACGGAGATGGATAATTAAGTTTCAGTGTTGCTTTACATCGATATTAAATGCATGTAGACTAGTTGTCAATCAAAACAAGCTGTTTTGTTGTTCACATATTATTAATTTATTATAAATTATAAATGACGTTTTCATACCACGCGGGGTGATAATTTTTTAAGAATATTCTCACCTCTTGTTGAATTATCCTTGATAATTTCACACCATTATTATTTAACTAACGAAATATTTTTTCTCTTTAGCGTTAGCGTGACCCAGGTATTAATTCGGAAATATTAGTAGATGTTCAAAGAGAGTACGGTGACGCAGTTTCAAAACTCATCGCGAGATGGCCCTACTTGTTAATTTTCGAAACTTGACAAGGTTGGAATCTTATCTAAAAGTTAAAACTTAACTAAGTGATTTAAGACTTTGCTAAGCATGTACTTGGCCTATTCGTCGCTAGATTTCGCAACAGGTTATTTATTAACTGTCACTTTACCCTAATCGTCGCTAGGTGACTTTACTTGTCTAATACATTGTAGATGGCGTTACCTGTTGTCGCTAGATGTCATATACGAGGGTCATATCGATGGTCTAGAGGCAATAACTCGTAAGTACAAAACAAAAACAATCATGTGTCATATGTTCATCACCACAGGCAGATACGAGAAGGCTCACTCCGTTATTATTTATACTAGCGTTGCCAGAAAGACCTTAGTTTACTTATATTTCTGTTTCTGTATAAACAACATTCTTCAAACTCTTTTCCTTAAATTTTTTTGTGTACTTGACATATAATATATAACAACAGCAAGTATTAAAATAATTTATTTTTCGTAACTGATTTTATTGGTTCTGTTTTTATAGATCAAAGTAAAGCTTTTGACACCGTTCGCCATTATTTATATTCAGAATCTTTTGAAGATATTTGAGACGCTCAATGCCAGAGTTGCCTAACCAAAAAAAATTGAAAACCTTTTTTATCGTGCATTATTACTTTAAAATTATAACTCTGCGTGCCAAAGTTGTCTCTTCCTTAAAATTATTTGTTTTTTTAGAATCCTTAGAAGATGTTTGTGCTAGTAGTATAAATATAAAACTATTGTGAAAAACAAACAAAAAAAAATACTATAGCAGCAAAGAAATAAAGAAATGATCTATTTGGTATAAAAATGGTTGAAACAATATTTTGGATAAAGTTGAATTCAACTTTTTTGACCATGCCCATACGTTTTTTTCTAATACACATTGAGATGATGTATCCATCAAAGGTGGACTAAACTACTTCAATCGGATTTCTTGCTGTTGGTCCCCTTTTAGTAATTTTATTCTAAGTCTGTAAAATTTTAGAAAAACATTAATCTACTAAACTTTAACCAATCTAGTTTGCCCAACGACGAAAAATACTACATTAATCCATTCGTTTATAATTAAGCCCTTATTAGTTGCAAACATTTAGATTGTGTCTAGTATAAGGCAACTGCCGCATTAGAACGAGCAAGATAGCAGCCATATTGAGAGGGGGTGGTTTGTGCGAGTTTGTTTATTTGAAGAGCGAACATGAATTTTATAAAAAAAACGTCTACCACACTTGCTTTAGACTGCTGTTTCACTTCAAAATAAATTGCATACTTGCCTGGAAACTCCTTCAACTATGATAGTTGCAACGAAAAAAATACAATAAACTGATAATAACTGGCAAGAAGAATGCAAATACACTTGCTTGATGTAATTTTAAAAGCTTTTTGTACGTTTTAGAGCCAGTACTGAATTATAACCATAAAAAGTCACTTCTCCCATACTCTCTGGTAATAATTTGACAACCACGTGGACTTGTTTGCAACTCAATTTTTGTGAACAATATTAGTCTAGTAGTTCTTCATCGTTGACTTTAACACTATGTAACCGATCTAACTGCCATGTATTTTGTACAGTCATATCAATGTTGTGGACAAATTAAGAACATTACCCAATAAGACGAAATACTTTGTGCCTACCATGATTCTTTTGACTAGCATTTCAATAATTGAAAATTAAAGAAATATAAAAACTTTTGAGTTAAAGATTAATTCTTGATTTGAACCTCATTGACCATTCCAAAGAGTTATATATTCATACAAAATCTTCAGTTTTCCAGGTGCAGTACCTACCTTTAATATTTTTTTAAATAACAGCTTCTTTCTTGTCTTGTGATGGTTCCCCGCTTATATTTTGTGATTTATTCTTAACTCTTGTTTATCAATACTACATTATTTCTCAACTGTTAACATGAAAGAATTATTTATCTCAATAATCAGTCTGTAAAGTCAACATTTGCATTTTCCGGAGGACAAATGGTTATAGCTTCTGGGGGTCCAGAAATACTTCTAATAATGTTTAAGAATCTCCAAGAGTCTGTGTACTTGTAAAGGTTTCCTAAAAAGAATATTTATTTTTCCAAGTGCGATTCCTTCAATATTTTACAAATTAACAGCTTCTTCCTTGTCTTGCGATGCGATGGTTTTCCATTTATATTTTGGAATTAATAACTTTTACTTATCAATAACGTTAATTTTACTGCTACAATTTTTAAAAATCATTTAAAATTTTTGGTGTAATTACTAGTCAATAGTGTTTACAAACTAAATGATAAATATAAATAAAATCACAATGACCAAGCAGTAGAACATTTTTCGTTATATGTTTAACATAAAAAAATATAAGAAATCAGTTATTAATTGATGGATATTGCAAAAAAAACTGCCAAAAATAGTTTAGTGCCGTTAAAAAAACATACTGGCTAACCGACCACCGGCGGTGCTTGCATTTGTTGAAAAGAAAACCGTCTTCCGGCGGCATGGTCTTCTTCATACAGGAAAGCCGCCGCAAATCTAAACTGATTTGTTGATCAGGGCGGCATCCTATCAGAGAATTGAAAAATGCCGCCGGACGAGCGACGGTCTACTGTATTTAAAACATAATGCCGGTGTTAAGAAAAAATACTTGTAAAATCGTCTACATTTTTGTGGCAAATAATCATACGATCATCTCGTATGTCGTACGCGTTTTATTTTTTGTACATCGGTCTCCTTTTGACAGAGTAGTTGAGCTGTGTCTAGGCTGTTGGTGTTTATGTCGGTCGGCGTAGCCAGGTATGGATTGAAATTTTATGGTGGCGGCGAAGCCGCCACCCTACGAGAAGTCGTTTCTTCGTTTTCTTGTTGTCACGGCATTATTATTATTTGTTCATGTATGTGAAATTTGCTTCTAAGGTTTATAAAATACTACTGCTAGTCACGGCGTAAATGAAAACAAACAAGACGTATTCACACACAACACCTCCCACCACAGCAATTACAAATTATTAGTGTTGTCCCCGATACGCGAGTTTTTTCCGGCGGCATATAATGTTTCAAATACAGTAGACCGTCGTCCGGCGGCCGTATCAATACTCTGATAGCCTGCCATCCTCATCAACAAATCAGTTTAGATTTTCGGCGGCTTTCTTATATGTAAGAAGACCATGCCGCCGGAAGACGGTTTTCGTTTTATTCAACATAACTACCGCCGGCGGTCGGCTAGCCAGTACGTTAAAAAAAAAATGGTAGTTGAAAGTGGGTTTAAGTAAAAAATTAAATTAGATTACAAGCTCCTCACAATAGATACATGATATTTAAATATCTAAACTATATTTTGTGGATGATACATATTTCTAATCGACTGAAGAGGTAATTCAGTTTCCGTGTTGCTTTACATGGGTTTTAAATGAATTTCGACCAGTTATTCGTTGATTTCAATTAATTCGCGTGTGTTCACTCTCTATTTTCAAGCTTCCATTCAAAGCTTAAATAGTTGGTATAGTAGTTATTAGATATGGTACTATTAAAAAACGTTATTTCTTTATTATTAGAATGTTTAGGATTCGAATTTGTTGTTATTTATAGTTTTCCACAGATTTTTTGAGTTATACCTATTTATTTTTTTCAACTTGTTGTTTATGATATTCTGATTTGTTTAAACCAATCAGATGTAATTAGTTTCGATAAATAATAAATTCTTGTTTTAAATTTAGATCTAATGGATGTTTTTGATAATTTTTACATTAAAATGAGTTATTTTTGTGTAGAATCCATAAATAATAGCTTTTGCTCCACATTAAAAAAAAATTATTTAAACTATATGTAACTAATTTAATTAGTTAAGTAAAATCTTAAAAAGTGGCAGTGAAGGCGAGGGCAGAGCGTGTGACTTCCACGGTAAAAGCCCGGGTTCGAATCTGGGTTGGGGGCTAATTAAATTAAATCTATTTTTATGTTTATTTTATTTTATAAATTAGTAAAATCAAAAATTATTATAAAATTAGTTATTTTGTCTTAATAACCTAAAATAATTTTTTAAATTTGTAGATTCTCATTAGTGGGCCATAGACAAAATATACTGTACACTACTATTATAACGTCAACAACATATATATCTATTATTTTTTTTAAAATCATGATTCTCTACAATAGGAAAAATATATTAGGATATAACATTACTTACTATATAGCAGCAAAAGTTATACAAAGAATATTTAAATATTTGTGAAAAAGGCGAGAGAAAACTGATATCTAAGAGGAATATAACCAATCCAACATAGTATACTTGAAGATTACAATCATTGGGACATTTAGAAAGAATAAACGACTGAAAATAGTTAAACATAAAGAATGGACAAACACAGAAGAGATGGACGAAGGATATGTCGAAAAAATTTGCAAGAAAGCAGTAAGAGATGATTTAGAAAAAAAGCGACGAAATCAAAATAAATTATGAGGGGTCAAAAAAAGTAAAAACCTTTTAACAATTTTTTTCATTTTATAAGTTTTTTTCCTGGTTAAAATTAATATTTTTCTACGAACTCTTACAAAAAGACATCTTTCGCCACAGGATACTTTCAGCGAAAACTTGATTTCCATTACTAGTGAGAAAAAATCCCATAACGTTTACTTTCGTCTCTAGTGACGAAAATAAGTTGTTACATATTTTCATATATCAGTCGCCTCGTATAATATTTTGGCAGCTTATAATTATTAATAATGAAATAAAAAGATGCTCATTAAATTCTATATGCGTTTTTACCTGAACTTTAATGAATTAAAGATAAAATAAAAATGTATAAAAATAGTGCAAATTAAACCAATCTACATCTAGTTTCCTGGTTTTCATTTGTTTATTTGAAGTTTTATCACTTTTGAGAACTGTCAGTTTCAGTTCGTCCTAAATTTAACACATTTTCATGATGTCTGAGTCAGAAAGCGATTGTACTCCCCCAGAAATTATTTTTAAAGCTGAAGAAACCTCTTCAGATTTATTACCGGTCAAATCAAAAAAGAGATATGAAGAAATTTATATCAAATTTTTGGACTGGAGAGAAAAAATAAAGTGAAATCATTTTCGGAAACTGTACTACTAGCATACTTTGGAGAAATATGTTTAAATTTTAAACCGTCAACGTTATGGTCCATTTATTCGATGCCAAGAACTACACTCTCTGTTAAAAATTATGTCGATATTAGTAAATATCCAAAGTTACGTTCCAAAATCCAAAATTTTTTCGCCTGAAGACATAAAGACTTTCCTAAAGAATGCACCTGAATATAAATATTTAATAACAAAGGTAACGGAATTATTATTTTTATTTTAACAAATACTTAATACATAACTACTAATATTTGTAGGTAGCATTAGTTTTTGGATTATCTGGCGCTTGTCGTTGCCACGAACTAAAAGATTTAACAATAAGCGATGTAAAGGATACTGGAAGTATTCTGTTAGTTAAAATCCGTAATACAAAAACAAAAGTTTCGCGTTCTTTTCATATTTCTGGACCCTTTTATGATATTTCTAAAAAATATATGAGCCTACGTCCCGCAAACATGGATCAAATTAATTCAAGATTCTTTATTAACTATCAGAATGGAAAGTGTAGCAGACAGGTTGTTGGAATTAATAAAATCAATAAATTTCCTAACGAATTGCTCAGTTTTTAACGCTTCCGAATCCACAAGATTACACTGGGCACTGTTTCCGCAGAACATCCGCAACGCTATTAGTGGATGCAGGAGGTGACTTGCTTCTGTTAAAAAAGCACGGTGGTTGGAAATCTAGTAGTGTTGCGGAAGAATATGTTGATGAATCCACGAACAGTAAAAACCAAATACAAACCAAAATTTTACAATCTGTACAAAATAAGGAAACTACTAGTTCATCCGATTATGACGCATCATCATCATCTGAAATGACATTTAACAGTAGAACAAATATGTCGGTATCTACCTCAATAAATAAAAAGCTTGAGTGTGATACCCCCATAATTTTGAACAATTGTTCAAATATAACAATAAATCAATATTTAAATAATAAATAATATTTCTGAAATATTTAATTGTTGGTTAATTTTTTGTTATTCCTAACACAAAATAAAGCATTTGCTAACGTTTGTTTTTTTTTTTTTTTTTTTTTTTTTCATTTTAGTAGGTACCTACATGACATAATAAAGTTTGTAGAAAAAGTATATTGTTTTACTCGTCGAAAATCATTTTTTGAAACAATATACTATTTTGGAATACTTTAAAATCTCTTCATTTGAAATATTATGTCTACTGGCTTTCAACTGCTCTTAAATACGTTTGTGTTATATGAATGTAGTTGAACTTTAATAAAATAAAAATAAATGAGCGTTTCTGCTTATAATTTATCAAACTAGTCTGCTGTCCACACTTCCACATTCCGCATTTGACAACACACAATGAATTGTTTCATGTTATTCGGGAAACAACCGAACCGAATGCAGCTAAACTTGGGATACTCAACTTAGAAGTTTATCACTTAAAGTGCATGTTGTTGTACTGCGGGTTAGGCTACCACTGGTTTGTATATTGGATGGCGATAGTTTCAAAATTAATTCTTAGTATATTTTTTAATGTAATAAGAATCAATAATGAATAGTATAGTTATTAATTTTAGTAGTAACGTATATATAAATAGCACAAAATATTTAGCAATAAAAAATAAATTTAGAGCAAAAATCTCACTGTCTAACCAGCTTATTATCTTTGCAAGGTCAGTTTCAACTTTATTTTAAAGTCTAAACCATGTACCATCGTTGTAAAATATGCCAGTATCATCGGAAAATCCTACTATGTCGACAGCTTCTTGTAATAAAAACAGGTTGCTGACATAAACATTACATATTATTGGTCCTAAGGTTGTCCCTTGCGGAACACCATACTCAATATTTCTAAAATCACCTATTTTAACTATTTGGCCTCGGTTAGATAAATAAATCCAGACATTTATCTCTGATACCAATATCTTCCATAGATTCTAGTAGCATATACCGTGATTTACCGTATCGAAAGCTTTGGATAAGTATATAAAAATGCAAAGACATTATTTGCTTTCATTTAACGCGTTATATATTTTCGTTGTCAATTCTAAAACTGCATCTTGTGTTGACTGGCCTTTCTTAAATCCAAACTGATGCTTTTAAATTACGTTACAATTTTTAATGAAGGAGTTAAATCTATTTTTTCAAATATTTTAAAGATGTGTGAAATGTATATTGGTATAACACGAGATGTCTTGAAACATGATGGTCATATACCATTATCAAAACATTTGTTTATTGAATACATAAGTGGATCAATAATATAGTCAACCAGTATTTTGAAACATTCACTAATAATGTTATCTATTCCTACAGCTTCTTTATTTTTTAATAATTTTATTACTTCCACAATTTCATTATAGGTTGCTGGAAAATCCATGAAATTATGTACAGTATTTTTGAAAAAATTTAATTTCGTAGTTTGGTTAATTTTTGTGATAAAGCATTACTGGTTTCTGAAAATTGTGTATTAAACTCATTAGAAATTGACTTTGGTTTGGTTAAAATTACCCGGACTAATTTTTCATAGAATTAATTAAATTTTTGTTTTGTTTTTAGAAATATTTTGAATTGCCCTCTAAAACCTCTTTTTATTATTTTGATTCTTTTTAATTTCATTATTATAATAATTTTGTTCTTTTTTATCAAAGATTTGTCTTTATTTTTATAACTTTTATATGTCTGCTTTAGCTCTAAATCAGTTTGTAGTGAGAAAGCTAATAGTAATTTATTTTACAGGAATTAAAAATGTTCTGGCTCTAATCGGTTAAAATATTTCCTTTTAACTATAATAATGTATCCGCAATCAAACAAGTTCCTGAGAGTTACCGGATATTTTTCGTGGTATACAACGAATCAGGAATCTCCGAACAACCTTTCGTGAAATACTTCAGCTTCATTTTCCATAAAATCTAATTCGTCTATTCGGGTTTAAATTCCTTAGAGAAAATGTGCAGAAAACTCCCTTTTAGCCATTAGTTTCCGCATTGATAGTACATTCTTGAAATGTAATTTGTTATAGAGAACGCTCCTTGCATGCATTTCAGTTCAGTTACATCGTTAGCAAAGTTATTTCAAGTTCTTGTGAATGCGCTATTTCCTCCGCTAACTACAAGGGTGTCGACTCATTTTTTTGAAGATTCGAAACGTGTTTGGAAAGTATGCACCTTCATAGAATTTAATATATTTAACAGATACCGCAAGTTTATACTTCCAAGAACTCATAGTCGCAATGGTATACAGGATGGTTTTTTATGTAATATTTTTATATTCTCGTACGGTATATCAAACACGTTTTATTCGCTTCCCAAAAAGGAGCAGAAAAGTAATTAAAAGATATCAAAATTTTTTAAAAGTGCATCGCGCATAAGTTAAGTGTTTATAAGTGCAATAGTCAAAATTATATATCAAAAATCAAGTTGATAAGCAAATAAAACACCACCTACCGATTAACCAAATTAAATAGTCTGTGGGCCGATATACTAAAATATGTTCTAAATTAATAGCAATTTTGTGCTATATTTGGTTTGACAGAGAAAGAAATTATAATCCTTTGACATTGGTTGTTTTTACTTAGATTTTCATAAAAAATAAACGAAACTGCAAACATGTTTTACTATCGTAATAACGAATAGCAACATTAAATTTTTTTTTTTTCACATTTATCACTGTTGTCATTTTCGTCAAGGAATTGGTTTTTTAAAAAGTTGGCAAGAATTGTAATATTTTTAAATTTATCACCAGTGATACCACATGTAGTTACCTGACTTATTGGAATATATAGACTTTGCTACCATATTCAACTAAACTTGGTTGTTTTTAATATTTATCACTGTGACATAGGCGTTTTTTTAAAATGTTTCATTTTAAACTGCTGTAAATAAGTTATTTTGGTTTGGTAGTTTTAGTCCCAAAAAAATCTATGCATATACAGGTACTCATTCCGCTTTGATTTGCTCGAAAAGTTAAAATTTTATAAACAATTACATTGGCTGTTTAAAAACTCTTCATTATAATCCCTGGAATGTGATAATTAGGTAAATTAAATTAAAAAACAGATAAAAAAAATTATTAAATTAGTATTTACTCTTACAAAATAGGTTCTTGTAAGTTAACAAGCAATTATGCAGATATTACTAAGTAAATGTACTTGCTTAAACTTCACACAAGAATGTGGTTTTTTTATGTTAAATTCCCTAACCCTTCTTAAAACTCTTTCCATATGTATTCTTAGAGATGCTATTCTTTTACTTAATTGTATATCTTCTGGAGAACTTTTTTCATTCTGTGATACACTAGGTGGCCTTACTAATAAAGTACATCCCATGTTTTCAAGTAATGGCTGAATATTCTTAAACCCCCTGTCTGCCACTATATGGGATCCAGGAACCAGTTTGTTTAAATATCTAGTTTAGGTTATACACCTAAGAATGTATAGTAGCCTCATTTTGAATTTCCTGAAGGAGACAATTAGCAGAAATTGCTGCTACATCTTGAATATCCGGTGTATTTTTATTAAAAAGTTGACGAGAAACATCGCTAGTAGAAGGTTGATTTTCTTCTTTCCAAATTTCTAGGAACACTAGTAAATATTTTTGAAGATGAATGTGAATCATTATCACATTCTGGAACAGAACACTTTTTCGTAGTCATAATATTTATTTATAAAAAGTACAAAATAAACACTCAAATTCCAAATAAATTATTGATCGAGACACTATGACAGATGACATACAATGCTGCCGTTTTGCCATTTTCTGAATTATTAAGTTACTTTTAAAACAATGAAACTTTAAATATGGTAAAAGTTTAAACAGAAACAATAGTTTCAAAAAACATTTGATATTATATATTTAAAAGATATTTGTTTAACGATGTTTTAGAAGTCTAAAAGTAAGAAGGAGTACACAAACGAACGTACATCACTTCTCGTAAACCTTGTAACCGGCAACGTTGTAGCGCTAGCTCCTATTGGTCTATTCCCGGTGACGTCAACATTTTTAAAAAATTCATAACTCTGGCAAATGAATAAATAAAAAAAATAAAAAAAATGTAGCTTTATTTTCATCTCTATTATTTATAAAAAAAAAATTCAAAATTTTTGAACATTCCCCATTATCTATTTGTTAACTGTTAATACTCAGAAGTTTTTCTCTCATTGTATTGATTAATATTAGGTAGGTAATTATTTATTTAGTAAAACTCATCGATAAAATTAGAGAAACAACTTATTTTTCTAAGATTATTCAGGAACATCGGTATGCCGCTTCCGAGAACGCAGGTTCCGGAAGAGCGATATGGACTAATAAATTACGGCGAACTAAAACTGAATCATCTTGACTTACAAATTAGGCCAATCCAATTTGGAGGGTTTACATAAATCACTATTAAACGGCGCAACCCTCGCCCCCTCCAAAGCCGCCAATTGAACTCTACAATCAAATAACACAGCATTATCGAATATACGATAGGGGAAAATTGAGATAAAATCTGAAAAACTGTGTCACATTCCATCACCGCCGTTGAATATGGCGGAATGTGGAATGAGGCATTCATGTGGGTTGCAGGTTCGGGCTTGAAAATTTTACCATTTATAACAATATTATGTTAATGAAAATTGTAAAATCATTACACCCTATAACTGTTTAACCCAAATCTGCCTACTGTCCTTCTAAAAGGACACCGAAAATTACAGTATTCTTGCCCACATTTCGAAAAGTTCATTCTTTATTTAAGAGATAACGCTGATAACAATTTTACTAAAGGTTCCATTTTAACGATTTCTTCAGTCTGTCTGTTTACATCTGATCAGAAGCAGTTATTAAAGTTATTTCTGTGAAAAAATGAGTGCACCAATTGATTTGCGACCAGTAGGGTGAGTAAATAATTAAAGAACCTATTAATAGAAACTTTTTTCATGATATAAGTTATGTGCTGTTTATAAGAGAAGGTCTTATTCATGTTTTGGTATTTTTTTGTTGGATAATTTTTTGTATACATTCAAATTAGTAAGTGTTCTTCTAGAAGGACAGGAGGCAAATAAAGATTATTTTTTACAGGGGACTCACCTTAGATGAAATTATCAGGTCTCTCGAAGAAACCCATGATGACGATCAAGAAGAGATAGAAATAGCCATTATGCCTCCAGTAAATGCTTGCGACCCCCTTACTGATAAGGATTCTGGGGATGAGGAGCAATTGAACATTAACAATTTACCTGGATCTCAATTGCGAGCTCCAGTAGAGCTGTTTAGAAAACATTCAATAGCACAATCTACTTCCCCTCCCAAGGCTGAGGCGACATCTCCTATTCAAGAAAGTGACTCCGATGATGATCAACCTCTTTCAGAACGTCAAGTTGTTAGAAATCAAAAAACAAGGAGAAAGGCGCCAATAAAAAGAACCTATAACTGGCAGATACGAGACATTCAAAACCCAGAAGTGGAAGTTCCCCCTATACAAGGTTGTTCAAATGAAAATACTCCAATCGAACTATTTCATTGTTTTTGGGATCATGCCATTGATCTATTTGTGGAACATTCCAATAATTACGCTGCTCAACATAATAAACCAGCTAATATAACAAAAGACGAAATAGATAGTTTTTTGGAATTTTATTGCTCAGCGGATACGTGCCGGTTCCAAGGCGCAGAATGTTCTGGGAAAATAATAAGGACACGCGTAACGATTTGGCTGTAAATGCGTTATCCAGAGATAGATTTGAATATATATTCAGAAACTTACATTGTTGTAATAATAATTTATTAATAAATCGGATAGATATGCAAAGATACGGCCACTGATAAACGAAATGAATAAGGTGTTTCAAATGTATGCTCCTATATCTGAGAATCACAGCGTCGGTGAGTCCATGGTACCATATTATGGCAAGCATGGGTGCAAGCAATTTATAAGAGGTAAGCCCATCAGGTACAGTTATAAAATATGGACAGGTACCACAGATAAGGGTTACGTAGTCTGGATTGAACCTTATCAAGGCGCTGGAAGTGAGATTAGAGAAGAGTACCAACAATTTGGCTTGGGACCTTCAATTGTTTTGCAATATGCTGACACGTTTCTCACTATACAAAAGTACCCATACCATATCTTTTGTGACAACTTTTTTACAACAATACCCCTGACAGATGAATTAAAACGCAGAGATATTCGCATTACTGGTACCATTAGAGACAACCGGACATCCAACTGCAAATTGATAAGCCATCTTGAAATGAAAAAGAAAGAGCGGGGATTCATGGATTTTAAGTCAAATGAGAATGGTACAGTTGTAGTGAAATGGAATGATAGTAGCATTGTCAGTTTAGCATCGAACGGTGTTCCTATAAATCCAGTTCATCCTGTAAGCAGATACTCAGTGAAAGAGAAAAAGAGGATCAAGGTGGATCAGCCAGAAAACCTGTTTGTTTTTAATAAACACATGGGTGGAGTTGATAGGGCAGACCAAAATATCAGCTTATATCCAGTGGCTTTTAGAGGAAAGAAGTGGTATATTCCACTATTATTTCATATGTTAGATTTAGCTTGCCATAATGCTTGGCAACTCCACAAGACACAACGAGGAAAATTGGATAACTTGTCATTTCGTAGGAGAGTGGCAGCTGCCATCTTGGAACGGCATCAAAGAAAATTTGCCAAGAGATCCCGACCATCGTCCCTGAAAAATATTGATTCGAGGTACGATCGCATGGACCATCTGATTATTACACAAGAAAAGCAAACTCGGTGTCGTCTTTGCCACAAGAAAGTGTCAACCAGGTGTGAAAAATGTGATGTAGCTCTGCATGTTATCTGCTTCAAACCCTACCATACTACCTAAAGACTATAAAATTTACCTATTTTTAATGTAAACAAATTCGAAAGATTGTGCTTTTAAATTTAATAAATTTTTAATATGTTATTTGCCTACTGTCCTTTTAAAAGGACACCAGTTTTTTCTGACTTCTCACATTTTTTTTTTCAATAAACCTTTAAATATATGTTCGATAAGTCCCAATTATCCTATTTTTAATAAAAAAAATTCTAACACAAACAAACAAAAAATCAGGCATAACTGGGTTCAAATCACAGATTTTGTTTGAGCCGCCTGTGCTGTAAAACTCCCATAAAATTTTGATTTATTACTCCGCGCCGATTGCGATTCTACTATACTAGTGCGTAATTGCTAAATATTTTTGTTTGTGTTTTAAACACGTAAAAAAGTTTTAAATAAAAGTTATATGGTGTCATGAAAATATGAAGGGTAGAAAGATAATTAATGAACAGTAAAAGTTTTCATTTAAAATCAATAATAAAATCACCTGACACTTTGACTACGATCAAAAGAAAACAAAATTAAATTTTTCTTTAATGAGTTAATATTTTTTGAAATTAGATCAACTCCCTTTGATTTTTTTTTTTTGACGTTG
>OV651817.1:76421911-76453909 GCA_927349885.1 Psylliodes chrysocephalus
TGGAAAGTTTTTATTAAACATAGGTAACTAACTGTTGTTTTTTAATTTTTTCGATTTTTCGATTTTTTGATTTTTCGATTTTTCGATTTTTCGATTTTTCGATTTTTCGATTTTTCGATTTTTCGATTTTTCGATTTTTCGATTTTTCGATTTTTCGATTTTTCGATTTTTCGATTTTTCCATTTTTCGATTTTTAGATTTTTCGATTTTTCCATTTTTCGATTTTTAGATTTTTCGATTTTTAATCTTCCAAATAATACAGCATTTTCATAGGGTATATTTACAAGTGCAGAAATGGCTTGGAAACAAACTGCCACCAGAGGAATGGAGATGGAAGCGTGCAGAAGATGTACTGCTACCGATGCAGACCACAAGGGATCCGGCCCCCCCAGAACTCTTGAAGATGATTTTTTGTCAGTGCAAGACAGGCTGCGAGAAGAATTGTTCATGTTTGAGAGCCGGACTGAAATGCTCGCCTGTCTGTGGTTCGTGTCAGTCGACACAGTGTTTTAATTATAACAAAAATGAAGGTATTTTCCCAAAAGAATTAGAGATGGATCGAGACCCAGAAGGGGTTGAAGGGGGGGATGATGAAATAGCTGTCGAGACAGCAACACAGGGGTTGGAAAAACAGGGGGAAGGGACGTGTATGATAAATTATAAGCATTGCTATGTATTTCGTCTTTTCAACATGCTTATCATATTAAAAGAAATTTTTCAGAAACTTTCTTCTTTTTCTGAAATCCTGGACCTATATTGTTTCGATAGAAGTTGGCGAAAATTTTGGAAAATACGCAGAAAATATAAAGGGTCTTCTCGGGTCAATATTCATCACACTCTAAAACTAGTAACCCGCTATTAGGCAAAGCGCCGGGATTTGAGAATGCCGCATAAAAAAATTTTTTTTTGGCACTATCCTATTAAATTTTGCAACGCAAATTACACAGAACATTCGGCAATATAGATGAGATGAGATGAGAAAAAATCCCGTAGAATCCGCCAATAATTGTCGAAAGATCGATTGGTGCCCGGATTTCCATTCATAGGCCCCATAATTTAGTGAGCAGAGGTATGCCGCTGGTGCCATCTACAATTGGTCTCCAAAGTCCAAAACATTAAAATCAATGTATTCCCAACTCCCTCGAGCGGAAATTCAGTAAAAAACTAACATTTCTATTCAGTGCAAAAATTCGGGCTTTTTCGAATGGTAGGGATCATTTTTGTAGATAATGATACGATCTTCATTTTTCATCTAAACAAAAATTGTTCAATTTGTATATTTTGGCAGATATTAGCGGGAAACCATTTTTTCGGACTTTAGGGGCCATTTTGAGCCCTTTCCGACCCAGCAGTGTTGGTAAAAGTTTTAGCCCTTTAAAGCAACCGTCAAGACCTAAGAATTGAGCCACAAAGGAAATCTGGACCGACTTAATGACAGCTTTGCATATTTTTAGGTCTTCAGTTACTGGACTAATAAAGCATTAAGTTTGTCTAACACAAATTCTAGTAAGTTTTTACCATCATATGCCAGGTTAAAGATAATTATTCCGTTTTTATTTTGTAATTTATCGATGAAATTAATTTTTCTTTTTTGTTCTTCTAACTCAATTTTAATTTCTTTTTCAACTATTTCGTGAAATTTAGAAGTTCAATTTTTCTGTTTGTTTATCATTTTCTTCTTGAATAAAATCTTTTAGTTTGCTAAAAAGATCATCATTGTTTGTTCCCATTTTAAATTTTGATTTTTAATCATTTAGCTCCCAGACTAATTAATATATTTATTTTTGCTAGTATTTTGATATCTGTAGATACAGCTTTCTTTAAGATTGATAAAGAATTTTGGGTAGGTTAAATTTAATTTTAAAGGTTTTTTTTTCAGGCAGAAACTTTCTGTGGTCCCATACAGACAGCCATCAAAATGTAATGTTTTGTAAACTTAGTTGAAACTTAAACATGAACGACTGATTTTAAAAACCATTAGCGTAGAATTAAAATTTATTAACATTAGAGAAAATACGTTTTGTTAAAAAAATAAACAGCATACTTACTCGAATATTACCCATATTGCCTTCTGAATAACCCCAATAATGAAATTTTATCTAAAGAATTTTCAGAAAAAAAGCAGTAAAGTAAAATAAAGCATTCCTAGTTCAATTTTAATTTTATTTATGTTTTTCGTACCCGGTTATTGCCGAATTTGTATATAAATCAAATAATAAAACTAAAAGGAGAACGTAAACGGTCCAAAAGGGAAATATATTCGCAAAATTGGGCGAGGGTGCTCACATTTAACGTCAAAGTGGCCGTGAAAGAGCAGAATTTACAGATTTGGATTTGGTGCGGAGTGGGAATAGCCCTGTCAAACATCCTCGCTATCTTTGAAAGTCAATACGTTACGTGAAATATGGTCTAAGTATGTACGACCTTACGGCGAAATGAAAACCAGGTGTGGTTCTTGCGGAAAATATACGATATAATCTTGATTCGGTGCAATATAAAAATATTCCGGATGTTCATTTCGTGCGTATACTGTGAGAACAATTTATTAACAGTTGTTAGACTTTTGTAATAATTTTAATAAGAACAAACACACCATTTTTATCGTATGTTCCCAATTTTGGTGTTTGAATTTTTTAATAAGTAATGAATATGTTCCACCGGCATAAGCTGACTATCTGGATTTCAAATATTTGGTTTATTTTTTTATTTATTAGACTACCGCATCAACCAAGTAGGTTATTAGCATAGATATATAACCAAGACAGATAGGATTATTTACAAAATTTTTGAAGAATGAACGATGGTGTCCGCGGTAGAAACTCAATAATTGGATTGAACATTGATGCCAACTTTACGTGCTTTTAACTATAGATATATATAACCAATACAGATTACACAATTTCTGAAGTCAACGCGGATGATCCTCGACAGAAATGCAATATTTGGATAAAATTAAAATATTGATGCCAAGTTTGCGATGTTTTTAACTGTAGTAATATGTTATTGCGTTTGCTTTAATTACTGTTAGGTCTTTAAATTGTCAAAAAAAAAAATAATGTCTGACAACAGCGAAAGTAGAGTAAACCGCAATTGTGGAGGGTCGTATATTGTTTCATTCATAAAAATTCCTTCGATACAGTACTAGTCCAGGAGCCAGTGAATTTTTTCGTACTTGTTTTTCCCGGTCCGTGTATATTTAAATAATCTATTCCCGGTGAACTGTATATTTAAAATGGAACGCCAATCTATTAACAAAAGTAAGCCAGATTGAATTCGCGCATTACGTCACATCGATACAAGTGAGATTGTTTACAAAGTGCCTTTGCAGGCCTATTTTGCCCATTTCATGTATTTGTTTTTAAATCATGTAAAATTACTATTTTTGAAACTCAACAAGGAGAAAATCCAATTAACTCTTCCGTTGTGTATATATATATATAAGATAAATTAACTGAAGTTTTATTAGTAAAGTATTAATACTAAAATTTTAATGTAATTTACAGAAAATAGCTAGGTATGTATTTGTTTTTAAATAATTTGATAATTTATGAAAAAAGGGAGTAAAAGTGGAATGACCAGTGGCCAGTAGGTCAGTCAATACAAAGTATCATATATTTCTATTATAACATAACTAAAATACCTACATCTTTTAATCATAAGAACATAAGTTAAAAACCATTTTAATATATGCATTAGAATGAAGTAATAATAACTTAAAGAGACGAGGTCTTGAAGTAATAGCTGGTACAGCATATTTTTTAAACGTTTCCTCATTGCTGCTAGAATGAAATCACTTACTATGAAATGTGCTCTAAAAACGGCATTTATAGCAGTCAGTGTTCAGTCTTAGGATCTCTTCCTAAAGCCCTCATCCAAGCTGCATACATATTAAAAAATAATTAAAAAAAAACATATTATATACCTATATAGTTTTCGGTTCAGGGTGCCCTAAAAGAGGACACTTAGCCGACAATTTGGCTCAGATAGCTAAAACCCAAAAGTCACACCCCGAACCAGGACGTATTGCTATCCTTTTAAGTAATAAATAACTACAAATAACTTACCTGAAAAATGAAGGCGTCTAACTTTACACCAAAAAAACCATACACTTTTTCCCATTGTTCCAAGCACCCGATGACGATTAGGTAGATATCAACTAGAAGCATGTACTTAATGGTTATATAGCTTATTTTAACACAAAAAGAATAAAGCACTAGTCGAAAAGCAGCAATCAAATATAAATAGACCACAATATTAAAATTCAAATTAAAAACTATATAAAAGACAAATACTCTAAAAGCGCAAAAGATCAGAACCAAATAAAATGAATAACCATAATAACCTAAAAATCACACTAAAATTGCAAAAACTATTACTGTAAAATCATGAGATTACATCAATAATGCATATGCGTCGGAGTATCGCAAATGTCAAAAGTACAATGTTTCCATGAAAATTTAGCTATGTTTTTAGCAGTATTATAGGACCATTTCTACCACGCGCATCCAACGATATTGGCGTTCCACAGTTCACTGTATTTTCCTCACACCTCTAGTATAAATGATTTGACATAACGAAACTAACAATAATTATATTTAATGTAGAGTAATAAGTGATTCGTGAATTCTAAATAAAACAATTATTATATAAAAGTGTAAAAGGAAATGTAATTTATTTCCCTATTTTCTTCTGTAATATCTTCAATTATTATGTTTAATTTCTATAAATAAACCAACTGGTTAGGTGAAACATTGTGATATAAGATTTTATTTATATGTCCTATGCGTACACTTTAATATACAAAACACCTGGAACATTCTATAAATAATTGTGGTCGTAGAAATAATTGTGTACATAACTCGTTTGAAAGTGTATTTTATGCACTTGCCAAATATATTATCCATACAGATTAATCAGACTATTTTTTTACTTAACTTCAGTACATTTCTTACTACTAAAACTATTTTTATCAATGGAAAAATGGGGCCATGTTCTCGTATGTTTTGACGCATTTTCGGCCTCAGCCCATCGGATCCCCCCTCTAAATATATATGAATTTTGCTTAGAATTGCTAATCCTACAATTCTCTATTCGTGCTTGCCCACTGGAAAAATAATTACCGAAAATCGTCACTGTCTCCTGGACTATACAATAGATGATGATGAGAACTTCACAACAAATACACTTTTATGAATGGCTAATTGGGGATGTGGTTATTAGCGGCGGAGTGGCTCACAAATAATTGAGAACTTCAATGTCGTTTAAATATTTAACAATAGTTTTTGTATCACAGTTTTGACCTAAAAGAGAGTAAAATGAGTTTGGTAGATTGTTTTGTTGTCTTTTAGTGTTATATTTTACACATTCCAATAACAGATGCTTTACTGTAACAACAGTGTTGCATATATCACAGTATGGTTTATTTTCATTTTTTAATAGGTACTCATGTGTAATTTTCATTTTCTTAGTCGCGATATTAGCACTTGTGTTTAACGCGAGTATATTTTAATAGGCCAAGTTTTCACTGTTCTTTTAACTTCCCGTAACTTAGATGTTGATGTTTGCAATTCATTTTGCCATGCACTTATAACTTTGGTTATACCCATTTTTTTTAATCTTCATGTAAAGTTTTACTTACTATTTCCACACTTTCACTACTTATTGCTTCTTTGGCACATCTGTCAGCTTCTTCATTACCCCATTCTTCATTTGTTGTAGGTATGGTAGATTCGTCACTATTGTTTATTTCTTGATTTAGTTCGAGTGGTTGGTTATTTTAAGGAGGACTGTTTGAGTAGGTTGGTGCTGGTTGTGTTTGGGGTGGATTTTGTGTGTAAAAAATCTGATCTTTTGTGACCTGGTTGTTTACACTTATAGCACACCTGGCCATCTACACTTAAGAATATACGATACGTTGTAGTGACATGCTGTATGTGAATGTTTTCAGGAATTGCATTAATGGAAGGGGTTATATAAACTTGGCGACGGAAACTTAATATGTGTTGCTAGTGAGGGTTACTTGCACCAATTCTTAAGAATGTTATTGGACTAACTAGGTTTATACCAAGGTTCTGTAACAATGTAGCTAAAAGTTCATTTGGAATGGTTGGACATACATTAGATAATACACGTCTTTCGGAAGGGCTATTTACAGTAATTTCTCTATTGTTATCTGTTAAAAATTTTTCAACGATGTTTTGTGATGAGAGGTAGACACATATTTTATTATTCGACATTCGAGAAGCAAGTAATATATTTCTAGGTTGAATATATGCTCCTAGTTGATAGAGGTACTCATGCAAGTTTACATTGTTCAAGGATGGAAAAATAGTTGCTTGTTCTTTTGTTGGGAGATTGAAAGTCTGATTATGATTTTGTTTGAGAGCTGTTGGAGGGCATGTTGGAGGTTGGATTTTCAGGAGAATCAATTTTATTGCTAAGATCATCTGCTAGGGTTGGAAAGGTGGTATCATCCATTTTTCATTAAATGCTGTATGTAGCTACCAATAAGTGTATTTTCGATTTTGTATATAATTTGGTTTTTAGATTGGTATGGTGCAAGTATTTACCTGTTTAAGATTTGATTTGTTTTACTTGTGTATAGTAATCACTGATTCATGTATACTTTTAATATATTTTAACTGTTTACCCACGATATTTTTCATCTGGTTTATTTAAATTATAGAAATTTCCTTTTCAAATCTCTACTGATGAAAACGATTTTAACACAGGATAATCTTCGTAAAGTTCATCGCCTCTCAAAACCACATATTTTATAACGTAATCCCGCAAACAAGAAAGACATTGTTCGAATTAATGTGAGTGCTTATTAAAAGGAATCTTTTCATTATGCAAAAGGGAATAAAACCCCTTCTCTACCTTCGACCGCAGTAACACTAAAGCGTTCAGGCTAAAATGATTTCGGAATCACGTTTGATGTAAATCATTCCTTCTACGAGTAGAACTCACATCTAATTGGATTATTTAAAATTTAAATGAGGCACACTTAGCCGTTGGCTCTCGTTCCCTAGGTGACTATACGAAAGTTTCTACCTGAGTGAATTTTAAATTAAGAACAAAAATAATTTTTAGGATTAAATTATCATTTTGATTAGAGTAAAAAAATGTGTAAATAGTAAACAGGTGAAGTGTGAAGTATGCGACAAAGTATTCTTTAATAACGAGACACTTAATTTAAATGTTTTGAGTTGGTACTTTAGCCACTTCCACAGAACGACATTTATTACTTGACATGTTTATTGTGTAACCTGTCAAATTAACTCTGCAACTTCCAATAAGGGAAACTGCCTAAAACTGAACTTATTAAATTTAAAGAAGAAATAATTTACCAATACAATTTTTGTCTAATTGGTTTCATAAGTTTCGGATGTTCCGGTGTCAACCTTCGGGCCTTAAAAGTCGCTTAGACGGTAGCTAGGGGTGTGGATATCTTACAAAGTTAGCGGAATTAGTAGAAAAATTAAAGAGGCGCCAATTGAGTTTCTATAATGGCCAAACTAAGCTCATATTTCCTTATAAATATAAATCGTATATGTCGTATGTATAAACCCAAATAAATAATAAATCCATCAATAGATGGCAAGGCAAATCGTTAGCATTGGTACCAATTGAAGGAGAAAATGCGCAAAGTTTTAAGAAGAATATTGTATAATCCATATAATATTAATTTTTATTTTTTTACAATTTCACAATATACCATAAAAGAAAGATTATAAATAAAGTTGAAAATACCTTAGAAACATTCGTATGCAAAAAAATAGTATGAATAATTTAACAAATTAGCAGGCATAGTGCCTGTATTCACATGAAATCACCAATATAATATAAAAAACCTGAAAGTAAGGTGTCACCAAGAACAGCATCACCATAACCATCTTTTCAACCAGATAAAGTAACATTTGCGTGACCAGTGAAATAGTAGGCCATGTGGCTAATATACCACCTGTGGACTACGAATAAATGGACCAGTGTTCTGATAAACCAGTGTTCCCACTGGTGAACCATTTATCGTGAAATGCTCAGCTGGTAATTTTCCAAGGTTGAAAAAAAGAGCGACCATCCAACGGTTACTATACTTGAAAAATACATTTCAAACTACAAAACTCAAAAGCCGACGGACCTCCAATTTAATATTGACAAAAACCCCTTAAACGGATGTGAAATGGGTTATAACCACAAGATGGAAATTTATCAAATACATTTAAGATTGTTTCTTCTTCGACAATCAAAAGATCACTTGCTTTTCTTTAACTGTCCAAAAGCAATTTAACCAAAGAAACTGCTACATTGTTCACCCTACCATTGACTTGTCAAGGCCTAGTGTGTTCAGAAAAGCATCCTTACTGAACCGATCATTTAGCAATATGTCTTAGAGACTATTTATGAGGGATTTACTTAACAGATGCCAAAAACCCACAAAACTATTTCGTACAATAAAACATGGGCAATAAACATTTAAAATTTATTGAAAGCAAAGGACCCTGCAATAATCTTATGGAAATTGGGTTTCTGTCAAATTGTCTGAATTTTTGATATGTTGTAGATTTTGTCATCCTGAACAAAAGTCTCCATGGGCACAAAGTGCTAAAATGAATATTTTGGCAGCTACGGAGCTGCCAAAGCTCCCCTGACCCGTTGCAAAACTATTCATTTTCAATACTATTTACAGATGTCAAAAGCATATTTTGATTATTCTAATATATAGGGTAATGTTTTTGAGGTCACTGGATTCAACCCTCATGTCAGATTGGACAAATTGACCGTTGACAGCTGTCAATTCACGGTCAACGAGGAATATAAAAGTAAATATCCTCTTTTCACATTGAGAGTTTGTCAATTTGTCCAATTTGACATGATAATTGAATTTAGCGACCTCAAAAACTCAAACTCTCAATGTCAAAAGAGAATATTTACCTTTATATTCCTCGTTGACAGTCAATTGACAGCTGTCAACTCTCAATTTGTCCAATCTGACATGAGAATTGAATTCAGCATTTCTGCATCTACAACAGTACGTTTTCGCACCTTAGGTATCGGTTGATCGAAAAAACATTAGTGTCGTCTTAATTAGTGGCAGGGTGCATTTGAAGATCCTACAGGGTGACGCTAGTCAAATATTTAACAATAAAATTAAAAAAAAATTAAATTTTCAGATCAATTGAAGGCCAAAATGTTTTCACAACAGATATCCTAAAAATTCTAAAAAATTAATATTAAAGCTAATCGCGAAAAATCCACTCGCCTATTGAGAAGTTGAGATTCGGAACAAGACATGAATGCCAAATGTCTGTGCACGATGAAAGACAATTATTGCAGGTGTTTCAAATTCCCTAAAATCCCATATAAAATCAAAAGGCGATATGCCACCAAACACAACGTAGATCCAAAAAATCCACCAGAGGTCGTTAGAAGGTAAGGTACCCGTTTGATCATTATAAGAGCTAGATAAAGTATATTTTAACATCAACATGTATCCAACTTCAAGATCTGGCCATCAGATGATTGGTTAATCATTTGACAGGTTATTATTCAGTAAAAGTTTTCGTCCTTTAAATGTATTTGTGAGTGTGAGGTTAGTAGGAAGAGGACGTGCCAAAAGGAAAAATTAACTTCTTAATTTGCCGACGTTTCGACGTTTTCTTTTTCGTCTTTTTCAAGGCTGAAAATACATAATAGGTTTTAATATTATGTATTTTCAGCCTTGAAAAAAAAAACAAAAAATAAACTTAGAAATGTCGACAAATTAAGAAGTAAATGTTGATCTTAGATATGATTGATGTACCTGTCAAATTTTAATTTAGATATATCAATAGTAGAAGACGGTATTAATTGCTGTTATAAGCTTTTATATTATTTTGTAGTTAAAGAAAGGAAACGAATAAAGGTATTTTCAATTTTTCAAATGTGTGAGTACATTTTATTAGAATTAGCAGTTCGGCTGTTAAGACATCATCCGTACCTATATTATAAATGTTAACAAGAATAGAATTATGGTTAATAATTGGTTCTTTTTTTACATTTATAATGCAAGCTTTTGGCGAATACTAATAAAATTTCCACACTTGAAAAGACCTACCTTTCCTTCTTTTTTCTTTATCAATCTGTGTGTAGTTACACCTACAAACCTTTGATTTGTTTTGCAAATGATTAAAATAGTATAAGTTAATGAATCTATTGAAAACAATCCTCTGCGTTTGTTACATAGAGTAAACATTACCATTATTTAAAAAACATTGGATTCAGATGTATTTTTTACTCGATAAAGATAAAATTAACTGAATTTCTACGGATAACTGGTGGATTTTTTATATACTATGCTGTGTTTGGTGTCATATTTTAAAAAGAGTAGAAACAGCTGTAAAATGTCATTCACCGGGTGTTTGTGTCAAAAATCATACCGTAAACAGGACAGTTTATATAGAGAGAAACTATATACAAATCGCATTATGTGGAACGAAGACAGTCATCTCAACACGTGCCGTATTGAAAGATGAGAATCCCAATGCTGATTACTTCGTTGTTGGATGGTCAAAACAAAGATATAATTAGAGGAGATAGGAAATGTCATTTTCATCTGACACGTAGAATTTAATGCGTCCATGAATAAGAAGAGACTCACGTGCTTCCGTATTGATTGCGTATTGAAGCATAGAGGATATGACAGACATATTTTAAGATAATTAGAATAATAAGGATTTAATATCAATAAAACTAATAACCTTAAAAATTCGTAATAGAATTTTATTATTTTTCTTTTTATAGATTTGAAGAGATTTGTAAAAATAAAAAACATCAAAGTCTTGTTTATTTAAAATTAAGTAAAAACATAAAATATATAATACCATTTCATATGAAATTAATACAACAAACCAAGGTCCGTCATAATTATATTTTATAACAAATAAATCTGGAAACAAGTGATTTAAACAAAAGTTTCATATTAAAAAATATATATCTTGTATGTAAATTATTACATGGGAATAACAATTGCTCAGTTCTTGATAGTATTTTATTTCATATAACTATAAATTTAAGGAATTCGAATTTATTTAAAATATCTTTCCACAGTACTATGACATGCACTTAAATGTGACCAAAACGAAAAATAAATGAAACCAAGAAATTCTCTAAGCCATATGTTACAAAATAAAAGAAGCGACCGTTTACCTTCAGAAAAAAACTACTCCTTTGACTAATTCCACAACAAACATTGAATTATATATAAAAAACAGCTTAGATAAAAATTTAATTTCAACATTCAAAGTTTGATTTTGCTTAATAAAGAGAACGTCATTTTTGGACCGGTTTCATCTTTATTAGGACTCGTGAGCAAGGAATAAACATCCTCAGTTCCGGTTACTAATGGAATCTGCAAAGGCGTTAAATTCATAATCTAAAGGATTTACGTCAGGTGATCTTGATGGCCAGTTATTAGGACTTTCTTTACCTATCCACGTATTAGAAAAATTAACATTTAAAAAATTTCTCACAATTTTCGTATAGTGGGGAGGTGCACCATATAGTGTTGAAAAAACATTTCACCTACATTTAAACTCGCATCCTGTAGTAAGAGCCCCGTAAAATGTTCTCCAAAAAGTCCAGGTAAATTTCACCAGTTAATCTATCGTCAAAGATATGGGGTCTAATTAGTTTATTGTTAATGACACTGCACCACATGTTCACAGAGAACTTTTGTTGGTAATGACATTCCCTTATTGCAAAGACATTTGTCTGTAAAAAGGCATTTGTCTAATATTCATTAAGAATTATCCAATTGCGCATATGCGTCGGTCTCTTAAATTAGCCTTTTTCCTGAGAAGATTTAAAAAAGATCCGCTAGGGGTAGCACTGGTGGGGGTACACATGTTTCGAATTCTCTATTAACAACTACGTCAAACGTACGTTTTATTATTATTAGAATAAATAAATCTTATGATAAAAAAATTAAAAAACAAATTGTCATGCTTACAAAATATTGTGCGTTTACTAATTGTACGTCTGACAGTTGTAACGTTTAAATTTGGCCTTATGGCGGATTTTCATAAAAATAAGAATACACTAGTTTTTATCCGTGTTCAATAATTATTTAATGGGTCCTTCTATACCCGCATTTTTAACCACTGTGCTTTTGGTTCGATATTCCAACAGAGCGGTCCTTCTGTGACACTCTGGGTGAGCATGTGGCTGCCCTGTATTCAAGATGTCAGTCTTGCGTTTCCGCTCTGACGTTAAGTGCGAGTATGTGATCAGTTTGGGGAAGATTGGACCTCTATTTGGGTTTAGTTAGGCTATTTATTTCGTTTTAGAGGCTTTGTTTGTTTATTTTAGCCCTTTCTGTCAAAAATTTATTTCGTAATAGAGGGCGCTGATGGGACACCTATCTGTCACTGAGGTATGTTGGTATTACTATTTTTTTTTGAAATTTTAAGTGACGTTGTTCCGTCCTGTTGGGTATTTCGAGGTTGATATTCGACACGAGGTTTTTGATTTGGAAGGTATTGTTTCGAAATTTATTGGAAGTCGTTTCAATCCATTTGGGATATTGCGAAGCAACCTTTTTGTTTCAAGTTACAACAGTGTGGATTTGGTAGTATTTTTTGGTGATCACCTGTTGTAGGAGCTCTTAGGAGGATATATTTAACCACGTGTTGAATCTCATTGTGACCACATATATATGTAGTCTTTCTGAATAAGTCGTTCACGAATTTGCCGTTCAATTGATCTGGTGCACCGTTTCTGTCCCTCTTTTTAGCTGTAACAGAGGGTTCTTGTGACGGGCCAGTATTCTTGTGACGGGCACACACTTCTTGGTACGGGCCAGTAGTCCTTGTGAAGGGCCAACACTTCTCGTAACGGGCCAGTATTTTTGTGACGAACTGACTAGCACATCTTGTGACCAGCTGATTGATTCGTATGCTGTTAACGAAGCAGAGACAACGTCTACTGGAAATAAATGTACCACAAGTTTTTGCTATCTTATTATTTTTATATTACTTATTACTATTTAATCTATTTTATTGGGGGGTGTTATTAGTATATAATTTTATCTAAACCTAATGTAAACGAGGTTTAGGGGTGTACGGTTTACAGTTCATTTTTATTAAACCCGATAACGTCACCAAGAGCTCTTCGTGGGTTATATTATTTATGGGTAATTAATATTTTTAATAAGTAACTGTATTTTACTTGTTTTTACCCCTAGCGTCTGTAAATAGTACCCTATTATTTGTTTATTTGTTAAATACAGTACACACTAGATGTGTTATAGTTTTACGATTACCCCTAGTCCCATTTAATGATTTTTAAGTCTAATATAGCGTTTAGTTGTAAATATTACTCCCAGTGATACTGGATTACTGTTAATAGTTGGGGAATCTGATAGTAATGTACTAAGTGATTTAGATGTTATTAATTTGGTAAATATTAGTATATTTCATAGTGTGAACGAAGTTGACCCCCCGTGTCAACACGATTTATATATTTATGTTATTAAACTTGGGTATATATTGAACTTAACTTATTATGTATCCCCACTTGCTAACTGTCAGCATTTATTTTTATGGTAAAGTACACTTTTAATATACTAAGAGCATACTCGTTTTGTAGCCGCTTGATGGCCTTGTAGAGGAGATGCTATAGTTTCCTATTTGGAGTTTGGTAGTGAACTGTCACATAGATTGTTGGATGTGAGGTTAAACTCCTGGCGCCCACTTAAGAACACAACTTTTTCTACGACTCACCCCTTCTTCAATGTAGTTAGTCGGCATCCAACTTTGGATTGACATAAATCCCACCTCAGGTGCTTAGGCACAGAAAGTAGGTAGCACAGTCGTTACAAGCAATTGCACAATTCGAAAGCTTTTCGTCATCGTCAGATAAAGTAGCATTCAAATGTAAAGTATCAATAAAACCAGTAGTAATAAGTATACATTATAGCATAGCAAAAAGAACGAAGGATAGCTTGGGATGAAAAATTTGCCCAGTTTGTAGTAGGAAAAGTGCAGGATGTTGAACTTGGTAGATTTGGATTGAATAATTTCATGCGTTACGACATTTACCACCGTCAATTCCAATGAAAATTTTTATATCATTACCATTTGCAATGCATTCTTCAATTCTTACATATATATAAAAACACAACATAGTTTATTTAAAATTATAAAATTTTCAACATTACAATGACATACGAGAAAATTTATAAACCAACTAATCTTTCAACCAGGACATTTTTGTTGCTTGACACGGTTAAGCCACGACATGCAAGCCATCGTTTTAAGTACCGGACAAGATAATCTTGCACTTTTGCAAATTTCAATTTCGTTCCAGGCTCATCATTTTCCGTTAATCAATCTATACGTTTGACGTTGTTGTCAATAGATAATCCAAAACATATGTACTCCCTATGAAGACTTCATAGTACTCCCAAACCAGTGCTGCCCCTAGCGGATCTTTTTTAAATTTTCCCAGGAAAAAAATTAATTGCAAATATACCGACTCGCATGCTATGCTTATTTTAATACACCAGGGAAAATAGCCTTTTCCTATCTCCTCTAATTCATATTTGTTATCATTACACTTTGGAAGAAAAAAAAATTCAAATTGCTGTAACACATTCAAGCAGACATTCAATATTCATTCGAAAATCGCCATTTACTTTTTGCGAATTTAACTTTCAGGATTCAATTTGTTAAGCACACAACACCTTTTTCGTACGTTCGCCGGGATCCCAAGGGAACAGACCCAATCCAAGTTCAGAGCCATTTTCCTTTGAAAACTCAATGAAAGTGGCCGAATCTCGACCAGATTTTCTTTTTAAATAAGTTCGTCAGTCGTCTGGAATTAATGTAAATATTTCAAAAATAAACCATCCTGTTCTGTTGTATTATTTAAGGATGGTTTCGGTTTAAAGAAACGTAACAAAAAATTCCGAATTTTATTTTGGGTTATTTACTCTTTTTTTGGGATTAGTATATACAACCTAAAAAGGGCAATGGTAAAAAAAGATTTCGCTTTCTTTTTTATAATTACGTAGAATAGTAATTATTTTTTTGTTTTCAAGCATGAAATTAGAATTTTATTTATTCAATAGCTTCATTGTTTTTATTTAAAATTGTTAAAGCTGCAAAAATATAATATGATGTCAACATGGGAGAAAAATAAAATGTTTATAATGGAAAAACTTAAGTATTAAATACTTTCTGAAATTGAAAAATTAGTAGAACGGCGTCAGATGTGATTAACGTATTTCCCAATAACTTTGATATTTAGGGGTCTAAACATAGGTTGTAATAATAAAATACAAAAAATGGCTTTATTTAGTTAGACAATTCGTTTTTTTTTATCTCAGTTGCATTACAATATCTTATGAACTAGCCTATGTTCTCTTAATTAGTCTATATCCTAAATCAGAATAAAACATCCATTTTTTAATTTATACATGCATTTCAGACAATAGAAAACAATAATTTAGCATTAGCAATGTATCTGAACTTATCAAAGACATACAATTCATTAAATCAAAAGTAATTATTGAGAAAATTCAAAATAATAATACAGAGTGTTTCTAAAGAGGTGGCCTTGCTGCTAGGATAGGTAAAACAATGCAAAATAAGTTCAATTTACTCAGTAAAAAATCTGATGTGTCCAACACATGACTTTCCTATCTAGTTATTACAGGCTTTTTCCGGTTATTTTGTACAACCTATTGCAGCACCTTCATAAATGTTTAGAGGATAAAATAAATATATACATTTTCCACATACATCTACCTCGAAACATTTTTCTATAGATATTCATTGAAAATGAAAATACTGAAAAATTTAAATTTAGCACTTTTCCTACCATTTTTCCATTACGGTCCATTTTAGAAAAATCATGTAAAAACAAAAATTATAGAGATCGATATCGCAAACAACTTTTATTTCAACAATTTTCATAAAAATCGGAATTTTGCACATTTTGTCAAATTTCTCGAATACGGACCATTTCAGGAAATTTTTACATAAGCAAAAATTATAGATAATAATATTAGAAGTAACTTTTATTTGAAAAATTTTCTTCTCCAAACATAAATAACAGATATATTCCATAAAATATAAGAACGGCCCCCCATAAAGTACCCGCCCAGATGTTCCGACTTTGTCCAAAATCTAATCATTTCACGTCAGGCCGAAATAAAACTTAAGTTTAAAATTTAATGTTTTTTTCTTTATCTGTTTTTGAGTTTTCTTCAAATTTAGAAATTTACACATTTTCTCAAATATCTCGAATACGGTCTATTTTAGAGAAATTATGTAAGGGATCAAAATTATAGAGAATTATATTTCAAACAACTTTTGTTTAAACAATTTTTAAAAAAATATATTTTTTTTCATTTTGTCAAATTTCTCGAATACGGACCATTTTAGGAAAATTTTGTATAGAACAAAAATTTTAGATAATAATATAAGAAGTACCTTTTATTTGAAGAATTTTCTTCCTTAAACGTAAATAACAGATATATTCCATAAAATATAAAAATGACCACCTATAAAGTACCCCCCCAGATGTTCCGACACTGCCCAAAATCTAATCAACACATTGGACGCTGGAACAAAGCTGTTTTTCTGTGTATCGGTTCATGATTTATGTGACACACAGACACACACACACACACACACACACACACACACACACACACACACACACACACACACACATACACACACACACACACACACACACACACACACACACACACACACACACACACACACACACACACACACACACACACACACACACACACACACACACACACACACACACACACACACACACACACACACACACACACACACACACACACACACACACACACACACACACACACACACACACACACACACACACACACACACACACAGACACACACACACAGACACACACACAGACACATACACAGACACACACAGATACCTAACCTGTGCGACCTGGAACCGTCACGGATTGTTTCGTAAAAAAGTATACATAAAATAGAAAAAAATTAAAATTAAACTCAATTTGCCCAACCTGTAGGGCCTGGAGACATACGAGTTACAGTTCATCAAATTTCTAGAGGTGTTTGACGCCCAGACAGAGAACGCGCTACGTGTGACTAAGATAGCTATTGTACAGTCTGCTAAACAAGTTATTTTAAATAGTTTTTAATATTTTTAGGTAATTAAATTTTAAAAGTGTGGAATAGTTTAGGGATTAAATTGGTCTGATTGGACTTTCTTAGAACGTTTTTAAAAGCAGCTAAAGATAGTATGCAGAATTGAAAATAATTATTATGCCATAAAAGGTGTTTTGGAATTCCTTCAACCTTTTGAAATTGAGTCAGAAAATATAAATTTTATAGGATAGCGGAAAATACCTATAATTTTTTTGTAGGCCTTTGTAAATCGTGGAAATAGTTTATATTTTATTTCTACCTTATTAAGGAAAATGGTACCTATTATTAATAACGGTTGTTTCTGAAACATTACTAAAATTTTCGAAATTTTGTTTTTCTACAAAATAATAAACTATACTATTTAGAAAAAAATTTATTTCTCTTATAATTTTATAAAAAATAACAGGGGAATATTTACATTTCTTGATCTATTAAACAAAACGATAAATTATCTCGATGAATGACACCATGTTCTAGTACGGAAGCTAGCTTTACATTTTTGTTGGTGGTTTCATGGGTTTCATATCAATTTTTTGTAATTGTAGTTTACACGTACATATACCTCTTAACACTTGTTTGCTTTATTAAAAAAGTGTGTTGTTGTGATTTACGTCGAAATAAGTCAAAAACAACTTGAAACCCCATATAAAATCAAAAAGGAGAAACGGAAAAAAATTGAGCCTGTAAATGAACACAACTCAGAAACAAAAATAGCTATCTAATAATAAAAAAATAAAATTTGATTCTTGTGCAGCTTCATATATATCATTAACTGTTTTTGGTTTTTTAATGGTTTTTCTTGGTGATGAAAATTCCGATATCTCACGGTTATCGATTCGTTTTTTCTCTCCAGAAATGCGGACGACAGTGTTTTTAGATACTCCTGTGGCTGCAGCAACACGATCATTTACATTTTTAAATGGTATTGAAGGTGAATTAAAGTTTCCTTCTCTTCTCATAAACTCTATAACATTGGCTATTATTTCGCGAGATTGACTGTTAATCACGCGGCCTCTTAATTTGCTATTAAACTCCATACTTAGGTTCTATTAAACTGTAATGATCAAAAAACACAAACGAAAATAAAAGAAATGTTTTAGCGAAATTTACATCTGACATTTACGTCTGAATGAAATAGTGAAATGCTTGATGCGCAGAGTGTACTTTCATTGCGTAAAGCCGTCGGGATGCCTGTCAGTAGTGTTTTCTCTGTCTAGCCGTCGAAAGCCTCTAGAAATTTGATGAACAGTACCTTGCAAAAAGATTATACATTAAATTAAACTAATTTACCTAACCTGTGAGGTCAGGGGCCATCGCGGATTATTTCTTTAAAAAATTATATATAAAATGATCTGCTAGAGATGAAAGTTAGACAAGAAATCGATTTTTCAATTCTTCTAGTAATTTTGGTAATAAACGGAATTTATAGGTTTAGCGCTTGAAGACCCAAATTTACGTAAACAGTAATGTCACCAAGAATCAACTCCTGTGGATTTTCCTATAAGGCAGAAGGTATTGAAATTGATGTCCCTCTCACAAGACAAATCCCTGAAATGGATAATTTAACAAAGCTTGATGAGGAGGTGATGATTTATATTTCTCCTATGAGAGAGAATGTACTTAGATATTATTGCTATCTCTATTTCGACATTTTTAATATAATAAATATTTATTAACCTTTTTTTTAAACATTTTAACATTAACAATTTAACTCTCTGATATCCAAACGGGGTTACTTGAGTATCAAACTTACTTTTTTTGGATTCAAGTGTAGGTGATCAAGTTTACAGTTATTTGTCAAATAACGTTTTAATGATGTATTGTTTTTTTCGACATATCTCTTCATTAAGTTCACAGTGATAAGGTGTTAACCGTAATAATGTTCTTTTGCCATTTCGTCTACACTATACTTCTAAAAAAAATAACTCAAAGGTTGCTTCCAATTAGAGAAAATCCCCCTGACCAACAAGAAAGTGGCTGTTCTTGCTAGTTTAAATACTCTTTTCCCATTGCCGGGATCTTCCACGCCTACAACATAATCCGCACTACGGTTAAAAAAAAAAAATTTGCTTTTATGCTTATCTCATCCACACACAGTACACAATATTTGTCCATTTCATTAAAATTGTCAGCTTTAATTTTAAGTGTTTTGAACACATTGGAGACTTCCAAACCTGGTGGCATGTATATCCCACGTAATAAGATTCTAAGGGATTGTGGCCCAGACAGGCAAAATAATTTAGTTAGAAGTGTTTTATAAACCTTTGGGCCAGAGAAATAACACTTCAATTTAAATTCGTCTGAATACCTTCGACCTTTAGCTGATTTCATGCTTTGGGTAATCTGAACATTAATATATTCTGCGAGTTTTTTGGATGGGCACAGTGAATACGTACCTACAAGTTTTGTACTGCTCGAGAGTGATCGTGTCTTCCAATTTTTCTTGAAGCTTTTTTTCGAGATTGTCACATTTATTAAGAAGGACCTGGTTGTTTCTTTTCAACGCTTTGTTTTCAAATTTCAGGGCATTGTTGATCTCCCTTAGTTTTTCCTTTCTTGGGTTTAGAAAAGTTAGTTCCTCTGATATTTGGACACTCCGTGAAGGAAAACGTATTGGAGACCGCTGAATCGATTCTGCCTTATCGGAAGAATTGCCAATGGTTGAAGCTGATGGTTCTAAAAGCTGATATAAATTACTCGTACATGGCACTTGAGAGGCTTCAGTGCTAGAAGTCGATGTACTTGGAACTGCCTCGTCAATGATGCCACTTAAAATAAAAAATTGAGTAGAGCAGCATCTTTTCGCAGTATTTGTCTCTTTTCTTTTTGGAATATCCGTGGGGAAAATGAACATCACAAATTCTATAGCTCTTGTGAATAGTGTCTACTTTGTATAATAAATCTGGTCCATCAAAAGTCCTTACTCAAAAGAGTTATGTTTAAAAGTACTCGGTACGAACCGTGTAACTGGTGCCCTCTATGAGAAGCAGATATAAAAACCAATTTATGCGATATGTTACCTTCCAAAACATATTCGTATAAAATTTAATTACAATGTTGCCAGCAGTTTCGATATAATCGCAAAAAATGTGTATAACATTTTTTTTAATACACTGTATCTTGAAATTGGATTCCGATACAAAAGTAATTTTTTACTAACCAAACTTATTTTGCAGTATTCTATCTATTAGCAACAGGGTCATCTTTTTTGAAACACCCTGTGTACAAGAAAAAAAGCAGTACATATTGGGACATTATGTTACTAGAGACATCTCCATCCGTTTGTTTTTATTATCAATTTCTGAAATTGAAAATTGTAGTTTCAATAACGTTAACTTTTTTATACGATATTTTTTTATTATAGAGGAAAACTGCAAATCATTGAAGATGTTATTAAAAGATCGAAATTTTAGTATAAACCATAAACGTTGTCAACATATAACATTGTCATCGTTAAATTGATTTGCTTTTTTAATCATCTCAAGGGGTTCATATAATGGTTCATAGATAATGCCTTTGTTTATATGAGTTATAATAAATGTAATTTACGGGACAGTTATGAATCTGTTATCGTTTGGTAATAAAGCTTAACTATCTAAAATATATTTGAAGTATCTAAATTTTTGCATAAAGTAGTTGGTTTAATATTGTAGTCGCTTGGGACCACACAGTAGAATTTAAAAGAAGAACTGTTGAAAATAACTATACTGAAGAAATTTTTGAGTTAAGTATATGTCTATAAAAAATAAAAGTTAGGAAAAGACGGCAATAAACAAGAACAGATATCATTTAGTACCGGCAGAGAGCATATATTGGATCCATGGCTGGAAGGAAATATGACGAATGCAATCTGGGATACCGTTTTACAAATACAAAATTTAGACGATGCAACTCAAGCATTCTTAGAAGTAGTCCAAACCGCAATAAGCAAATCTGTAACAAATAAAAAAATTAAAATGAATGAGGTTAAAAGAAAAAACTGGATAACAAGTTCTCTAGTTACGGCGGTGGGTCAATTGAAAATTAAAAAGTTACAAAAATCTAGAATTTATCTCATCCAGTAAAAAAAGTTTTACTTGAGTAATAAAAACTTTGTATTTATTTTTAAATAGTTTAAATTTGTTAGTTCTTAGTTTAGTTTAATTTACTTCAAAAATTGTATAAATTATTTAATCACCACACTAGCACTTCAGCCTCATAGAAATTGCAAATATTTATTGACATATTATCAATTGTTATTTGTTTTTCATGTATTTACTTTTGCCAATAAATATTATTAATATTAATAAATCATCTCTTTCTTTACACCATTACTTGTGTACTAATCGTATATTAGTTATTGTAGCTGTAGACACCACTGCCAATCAAGTAATAGCTTTGCAAATTTTTCTGTCATTTAACCTGCAGAAGAATTTATTAAAAATAGTAAATATAATTAAATTTAAACCTGTCAACCATAATAGTACTACATAAGGAGAATAATTACCCATATTTAATTGTACAAAGAACTATTGTGGTTTTGATTCACTTCAATAATCTACAGGGTGGCCCAATTAAAACAGTCCACCTGAAATATTTTGTTATGAAAAGTTTTTTTTGGAAATCCTCGAGACTGATAGATTTTGATTTCAAAGGGGACTTCTTCAAGAATAGGTTCATTCCCCCGTTCAGGGGGGGGGGGAAGAATCGGTGAAATAAATGGAAGAATTCCAAACAAATTTTAATTATTTAAATGTTTAAATTACGACCCATTTACTTCCATGCAGTATTAAAGTTTTTATTTAACATGTTCTTGAACCTTTCGGAGCACCTAGCGGCAAAGTTATAAATTTGAAAATAATTTCCATCGATTTTCAGAGACCATTTTGTATTAGGCATTCCAACGACGTGTCAAACTGCTGCCAGTTGGAACTGACAGTTTAGATATGGCAACCCTGTAGGCCAGTTTTCATTGGCAGGGTTCATGATACATATATAGTTATATAGATTGCTCAGAGCGGGTCGTTTGCGAGCTGCCATATTGCCAATTTCCAGTTTTTGAATAATAAAACAAAAATAAGTACCTACATTTTAACATAATATGCTTATGTTTATTTTTAAAAACATAGAAGATCAAACTATCTAACTATCTACATTAGTGATCATGTCAAAACACCAGGTCCACAGTGTTGCCATATTATAACCTACCATATGCCTGTCATTTTCTATGGGTAGCCATTTTGTAAACGATTTCTTAATATAACAGGGCGTGGTTTCTAATTTGGACGGTTTCCCTTTATTGATTATTTTTTTACTTCCGGCTGACCATAAGCTCTTATTTATGGAATACATTTATCCGCATTTATAAATTAAAAACTTTGAAAACCACAAAAAGGTTTATATAATCACGTTACCGATAAAACAAACAATTTTCCCAGTTATTGGAACATAAACTTTTCCTCTCAAAGGACAGCAAAAATAAAAATTCGCCAAGAGCGTATTTCCAAATCGTCCCTAAGGCATTTTACTGAATTTATTCGATATTGAGATTTTTTAAATTTGTTCTTGTTTTTCTTTGATCTACTCTTGTAAATATGTACATATACAGTAGGGGAGATCGGGACAAATTGGTAATTTTTTCCAAAACACAGACTTTTCTTTATATTGTACTATAAACCCACACACCTAGAGAAATATACGGCTATGAACGACTGCGCATCTGATCTGAGTGTCTATTGAAACGGGATAGAATACTCCGCCATTTTGCCAGCTAATTGTCAGATTTAAGTGTCAACTTTTGATGCCGATAATGCCGATGCTATTTTAGTAGTTAATTACCTAGTCATAATAATAAATCCCAATGTACCATCCCAATTTTCACACAGAGACACCTTTACGGGGAAATTATGATTTGTTCTTCGATCCTGCATTGACGAACCCCGGGGGTTCTGAGCAGTCAAGCGACAGCATTATCTCACATTTTTTTCGAATGATTTGATCAATGTATCTGATTTTTAAAGTATTAGGAATATGTAATAATGCAATTTCACAAAATAATGTTAGTAATTGATGCATAAACAATTTTTTTTTAATTATTATAAAATGCCTATATAGATATAGTAACAAAGGAGCTTGATGCATGCAATTTAACAAAAACGCATAATGTTGGTTGCATACTGTCTGGCTTTCACATTACTATAGAGGGTAGAGGAAAGGAGAACAATCTCTGTATACAAAAAGTGTCCCTCAAAATGTATACAATTAAGATGGCGCTTCTGTGCCCAGGGGACGTCGATAATTCAGATCACACAATGACACCAATGATGTATATAGTAATAAATATTGCTCAACCATAAAAAACTAAAAACTACACCGTGAAAAGTGACTGATCGTAGAAGAGTAAGTGTTCTGTGATCGTAGATAAATTTTGACAATACACGACAATAGTCAAATTTTATTGAAAAATAATAATATAAACAATAAATAATTCTTATATTAAAATGGCACAGAGGTCTCAATTTACTGCTTCCTGTCTGATTGCATTATGAATGAGCAATCTATATGACTATATAGCATTGGCTTTTGTCCTCTGGCTACACGAGCGCCATCTTAATTGTATACATTTTGGTGGCCACTTTTTAATATAAAGATCCATATAAGATTGTCCTCCTTTTCTCTACCCTCCATACACATTACCATGCATTTTGGTTGCATATATATTTTGACAGATTTCTGGCAAAATGGCGGCTTATTAGACTTTTCAATTGTTGCCGTGTCGGATGTCTCTCTTGCGCTGTATAGTCATCTAGGTGTGTGTATAAACCCAAAATATACGTTGCCATCAACAATGGTAACGGGCACTCTATGAATTTTGAAGCACAGAAAAATCAGTAAAGATTTAAAAAAACGTTTTTAATATTAAAAGTAATCTACTCCAATATCAATGCACTTTTGTAATATTGTTTACAAGTGGAATGGTGGAATGCCTTTATCCAGTCGCTCATTGGGATAAAATGTTCGTCAGCGTATTATTTTTTTTAGGTTATTAGATAGCCAGAAATCACACATAGCTAAATCAGACGAGTACTGTGGATGTTTAAGTACTCTGACTTTTGAAGCAAATGTTCACTAGTTTGTTGAGCGGTGTAAGAGGAAGCATTAGGTTGATTTGACACCCATCTCATTACAATCTTTTCTAAATGAAGATGTTCATTTATGATAGTACGTGTTATAAATTAAAAAAGGTTTTATTAACAGAAGTTACATTTAAAATTGATGACAATCTAATAATATCAAAACTAAAATTAAAACGTCTAAATTATATCGCATGGAACTAAAACGGTCGAACTGCGCAGCTTTCTGAGTGCCTTTTAAAAAGAGATAGAAAATTCCGCCATTTTGATGCCTTATTACGTGTTGCCTACATCTTGGCGCAATATTTTTAATAGATGCGTTTTAATCATCGTCTTCTGCTTCGGAATTGTCGGTTTTCTTGTTTTAATCTGACAGGTTAAAACGACTAAACCGACAATTCCGGAAGCAAAAGCGGATGATTAAAACGCACCTGATATTTTGCTTGCTGCTGTCAGTGTCAGTAAATATTATTTTTGGAGTCACAGTTTATTGCTAAAGAATCAGTTAGCTCACTCGGACCAGTTGAAAGTTCCAAAATAACATCCACTCCAGGGATACAAATTCAAGATGCGCAGAAGACTGCTGTTTTATTATAGGTGGTTGTCATATATTGTATTATCCGAGTTGCTGGAATATTGAGATCAAAAGTACTGACGCAGAGTGAGCAATCTGATTCTTTAGCTATAAACTGTGGTAAAGGCATCAAAATGGCCGCGCCTTATGTTGAGCGTGTCGGACCTCTCTCTTGCACCGTATAGTAATCAAAGTATGTAATGTTCACTCCCTTAGAACATATTCTAAGACAAAAACCGATCTTTTAAAAACGAAAGACGTCAAATGAAATGTCATTTATCACAAATACCCGCGTTATTTAAATTCGCCAATAATAAATCGTCGTGTTCCTAACTGGCCAATCATAATGCGTCGTGAACCTAACACCGAAAGGGTTACCCTCCTCAGTACATAACAAACCCATTTGAGTAACACCTCTAGTCTTATATATGCTCTAAGGTCCAAATTATCTTGCATGGAACTAAAACCCTGTTTGGATTTGCCTAATCACTTAGTGAACTATGGCTTCTTTTGAATTCAACACACCATCTTAACACACTCGCTCTGGATGAAGCTTTTTTTCCCAATACTTGTTGTAATCATAGTAAATTATAGAACGTTATTGCTCAGTCGACAATTCTATTTTTACTTTATATAATTTTTTACTTTTACTTTGCTTGTAACAAGTTACGACATGATCTGAATACAAAGCACGTGTTACCAAAGACAAACGTTTCTATTTACACGTGTATTAATTTATTTCAGTTGTAATTCTAACATTGGTGTAACTCCTATGAATTTAAATAAGACAGACGTGAGTTAAACATTAATTAGCATTCAGAAGCTAACATCGAAAAACTGAAAGATACTTTTCCTTTTTCTTAAGTTTATCCTCTTTTATCTCCGCGATATTATTCCAGGAAACATATAAACGAAATATTTTTGGTAACGTGCTTTTTATTTTTTGTGCGCTCATCAGTCTTTGTTATGTTATTTTCTGAGGTTTGAAAAATGTCACTGTCAAGGATATAAGCTTTGTGTGTGTGTATAATGTGTGAAGGGCAATATTTTATTTCTGTCTAATAGTTAAGTCGTCTTTACGCTTGATAAATAACAAAAGTATTATTTTGGCGGTTCGTTTCGGACAATTTTATTATTTCTGATGAAAGAAAAAATATATATTGCAATATGCAATTAATAAGACTCTTCCCTTGTAGAAAGCCATTTTATATATATGGAACTTTAATAATAAATCAATTTAAAAGTTATTTACTCCAAACCATCCAAGTATTTAAGTGATAAGCTAAAGCTAAATTATTTAATATAGGAAGTCGGCAGAAACAGTCTCACAAAGTTATTTTTAATTAGAAACTGGATTCGAAGTGTTATTTAATCATCAGGCACACCTAAATGGATTAATATGAAGTCAATATAATGTATAGCAAACAAATTTCAGAAAGAAATTGATATAAGTGGCAAAAACAAATATACACCGAAAAAACAGTGCCAAATAAATTATTTGCTCGGAAAAATAGTTATTTTTTTAACTGTTATTAAGAATAAATCAATTACTTTAAGTAAACAGATGTTTCCAAACACATATTTCTATCACAAATAAACAAGTTTCCTAAAATTAGGTGTTTGTTTTAATAACCCCTAGTTTTCCTGGATCCAAATACGTTCTACAATGATCTTGTTCCAATTGACTTAGATTGTCCAAGATAATATCATGATCAATTAGTACCATTAAGTTGAATAGTCGATTTTGGTTTTTAGCAGTTGTACAAACCTAAAGTCTATTCCAATCCGAGATTCAGTAAATGTACACAAAATCACGCGAATGTAATTTTTGACCAGGGCCGCAATGAGGACAACATTTTATTGCATTGTTGTTTTAACGTATTTAAATTAGGAATTTTAGAGATATAAATTTTCAATACCTTTTGCATAACATGTCTCAGAGGCATCAACAAAAACGTGAAGTTGTATGTCACTCGTATTTCTATCCAAGGTGAAATACTGTCTAGGAATGCTAAATTTGTATAAATTTTTTAAATCTTTCATAACAATTATCCATCTTTCATTCATATTAAATGTGATTTCGTCATCCCATCCAATCTTACTTTTTCAAATGTCTTGTAAAAGCAATTTACAGTGAATAAGTATACGAGATAAAAATCCTAAGGGATCAAAGATTGACAAGACAATTTTTAGGTTCTCTCTTTTAGTAGGTCGTCTACGATTTTCAAAAATGTCGGTGTATATTTTTTGAAATTTTGTTTGGAACCTAAAAATATCTTTTTTTGGGCTCCAAAATACTCCTAAAATTCTCTCGGTAGTCGTTTCGTCACGATTTTTAAAATGTTAAGTTGTCTAAAATATTTTTATCGTTTGCGATTCAGTTACAGATAATAAAATATAAATATAAAATATAAAGTCATTTATCAGTTGAATGGCTTCTTTTTTAGTGTCAGCCCCTCCTAGATAATCATCCATGTAGTGATTATAAATAATATCATGAACACCAGCTGGAAAATTATCTTGATGGTTCATGGCATTTCTATTTTTGGCTTCTTGGCCCAAACACGGTCCACTAGGTGACTCAAAAAGACAACACAGGTTTCGTAGGTGTCTGGGACCCTGTCTCTATCCATTCCTCTCCACAAGAGTCTTTGTGATTGGCGATCTTTTTTTCTTACTTATACTTGTAAGAACATTTCTTTGATGTCAACCGTGAAGCATATTTTTTATCCTAAAGTTTAGGAGAATATATTGCAGTGAATTATAGAGATCTGAAACTGTCAATAAGTGGTCATTTAGGCTTACGTCATTGCTGACAGCTGAGGCGTCGAAGACGATTCTCAATTTGTCGGGGTTTTTTGGTTTATGACTTCAAAGTGAGGTAAGTATCATGTCAAATTTGAAGTAATACAAACTTCGTCTTTGGACAATTTTCTAATATAGCCTTTATTTAAAAGATCTTTAAATTTCTGATAATAGCTTCTTGCGTATCTTTTGTTTTTATCCATTTTCCATTCAGTGCAACAAAGTCTTCTAAAGGCATTCGTTTTGCTTTCACTCATAACAATGTTGTCATTCTTCCACAACAAGCCTGTTTCATATCTGTTGCCAACTCTTTTTATAGTCATGCCTAATACTTTTTGGGTAAGTATCCTCTGGCAATAAACCTTCTTCTTTTTTGCTAGAATTAGATTCCAGTTTCCACTGTCCTTTTACCAGATCATGTAGAATGTCTAAATCATCTTAGTTTTGACATTGCTACTCTGGATATAACAAAAAACGTCATTTTGAGTAGGCTTTGGACTATTTTCTTCGAGGTGTCCACGAAGAATACATCCCAGCAGGGTCTAACTGATTGCGGGACCACTCCAAGAACCTCTTATTAACTGTCGGTCAATTAACAGGGGCCAATTGTCTTGTCCTATTATTATTTTAGGTTGCGCATGTTTCATTGAAGATATCTTACCACTGATATTTGGATAACCGTTTTTAAGTTTATCAACATCTATTGTCTGCGAGGGTGAAGACAATCTAGTTGTTTGAACGTGTCTTAATTGAAAACTAGTACTCTCGTTAATTCCTGCTATGGTAAAACTTACTACTCTAGAATCATTTTAATGATGAACTATATTATCGTTAGTCCATTGTAGACAAAGAGATTGGCATGGATCTGACATTCCAAGAGTAGTCGCTAAATTTTGATCTATAAGACTATAATAAATGTACACAGGTAAAATTTTTAGTAAAACATTTTTATTTGTCGATATATGGCAGTTGATACCGGTAACAGCTTCAGAATTGTCTGAATTTGTGGGAATATCCTGTCTTAAAATTTGGGTTTTATGTAATGGCTCATGATGTTACTTATTACATCCCTCGATAGCACAAGTCTATCTCTTTCTGCATGTCTTTATATTATGGAATGGCAAAAGACATGAGAAATAGATTTTCTTTGCTGTTATTAGTGACCACTTTTCGTCAGTAGGAAGTAATTTGAATTGCCTTTTCTTCTAACCATTGGCTTAGTTCGACCAATTTTGATTTTGGATTAGAAATTTTTAAAAGGTATTTAATATAGTTTATAACAAGTAGGTAACTTATTTAAAATATCAGTAATTAAAATGGGGTTTCGCAAATGAACTTCGTGCAAAGATTCTAAAGTGGCTACAAAATTTTTAATTTCGTCCGAAAATTCAATAAAAAGATCAAATTTATTTTCTTTTATGTTAGGAAATTTATTTATTTTGTCCAAAAGTACAAAAATTATTTGTTCAGAACGACCAAATCGAGATTCCAATAATTTTATGACTTTTTCAACATTTTGTGGCATAATTAGTAATGACTGAACGACTTTTTTAGCATTGCCTTTCGGACATTTCTGTAATCTAAACTCATTTTCCTCATTCGAATAACCACAAATTTCGTTTGAATTTCGATATTGATTGATAAAATTTGGCCAATCCATAGGGTTACCATCAAAAAATGGTAATTCTTTTGACAACAATTGTCGAGTAAGAAATTTTTAAATTTGTGGAAGGCTCATTTCATTTGGTACTTTTGAAGTAGACGGTATATGTGCATTACAATAGAAAGGTTCTCTTACCATTGAACATGGGATGGTAAGATTTGTTTGTCCATGATGAGTGTTTTGTTTACCTCTCCAATCCAATCCTCCATGTTAGAACGAGCTGACTCATGTAGGGACGATCCGAATTCATTGCTTTCAAACTCATCTCCTATCTCTTCCAGTTGTAAAGCTAGCTTTAAATCCAACAGCTCCTGCTTTTTCTTTAATTCATCTTGCTTCAACTGATTTTTCTTTATTGCTACTCTGATTTTATTTCAGCTACTCTGATTTTAGATGCTTGCTTATTCTTACTCTTGACTGTCTTTCTAGTGGAAATATCTTTACTTGAATTATTTGGTATCTGTCCTGTCGCCTGCGAAACATCCTCCGTTTGGATTTTCGTTTATCCTGTCAACGGGGGTGCTCCCTCAGATTGGAGCTTTTTCTGTTTTAATTCTTTTAAACGTTTGCTGTGTCTTAGTAAATCTGTCTATGCATGCGAACTCATTATTTCCCTAGTGCTGGTATCAATAAAGGCTCAAGGACTATACTAATGTACAAACCTATAAAATAGATATTTATATCCGTGTTGGAGAACCAAAATTATAAATTGGAAAATATTAAGATTAACAACGCATTAATTTTTATCGTCATATTTTTTTTATGTACAGGGTGATTCTTTTATCATGGGAAATGAGTTTTTCTCGTAAATGGCTGCAGCAAATTGGGTTCTGTAAAAAGTATTTTATTTGGGCTGGTTATTGCTTGAAATTGGGATGGATAAGGAAGTTATAAATAAACGACGCTGGGCGTCGCGACGCTTTAATTTTTTTTTGTCAGAAGCATACCATTTTTATTTCAGAAATTGAAAGATCTATTCAATAAAAACACTTTTTTTAAATACTATTTTTTTCCATCTAAAACCATTCAAAAATTACAGACCAGTTTTTATGTTCCAAATTTCTAGATTGCCATACAAAGAATGCATGGTATTTTAAATTTCACTAAATCAGGTAGGCTTTGAAAAAACATAATTGGCTTATATTGATTGATGTCTGAAACTGTCAGTGTAATTTCAATTATTCCTATTAAAATAGTGAGTAATAAGAAATATGTTTACACATTCAGATAAATTTGACATGCTTCTTTTATACGGAGAAGCCCAAAAAAATGGTTTAGCTGCAAGAAGATTATATGCGGAAAAATACCCCGAACGCAACCTTCCAGACCACAAAATGTTTGCCAGGTTAGAAACTAGTTTACGTCAAAACCCTAAAGCATTTGAAGGTAGGTTTTGTGTTTTTTATTAAATCCCCATAAATTCAATGAGCCAAATTTGCAGGTAAAAGATCAAGAACAAAAACTGTCACGACGGATGAAAATGTGGCAATTATTTTAAATTATTTTAACAATCACCATGAAGCTTCTATAAGAGAGGCTTCAAGAGACTTAAATTTAAATTATAGTGTGATACAAAGAGTTTTAAAAAGCAACAAATACCATGACTATAAATTTCATAATTTGCAAGAACTTTCGCTTAGAGATTTTGAGAGGAGGAAGGATTTTATTTGTCAGTTTTTGGTGTCTTTGGATGACAATCCTAATTTATTTTCTCATATACTATGGACAGACGAAAGTCATTTTGTTAGTCATGGATTACCAAACAAAAAAAATACCCATTATTGGTCAGACGAAAACCCGCGCAAAATCAGACAACATCAAATACAGGGCCACTTTGGATAAACGTCTGGTGCGGAATAGTCGGGCGGCACTTAGTAGGGCCATACTTTTATGAAGGCGCCTTGACGGGCCCAAGATACTTAGATTTTCTCCAAAATCACCTTCCTCTTTTGCTGGAACATGTGCCACTGCAAATCAGAAGAAACTTATGGTTTCAACTAGATGGAGCTCCTTGCCACAATGCGGTCATTGTTCAAAATTATTTGAATGAAGTCTACCACGGAAGATGGTTGGGGACACACGGGCCCTTGAAATTTCCGCCTAGATCTCCGGACTTGACACCCTTAGATTTCTTTTTATGGGGAATTTTAAAAAATATAGTGTATAAAACAAAATCTAATAATTTAGATATTTTAAAACAAAAAATTATTGATGCGTGCAATGGAATATCTGGTGATGTTTTAAGAAAAGTTACATCTTTCGAAATAAGAAAGCGGTACAATTTATGTGTGGATAACGATGGCGCATATATCGAGCAATTGTTAAAATAAGATTTGTGAATTAGCAATTAATTTTTACTAAATACAGTTCATGTTATTCTTTAATGTTTTATGTATGTTTTATGGGTTGTTAGTGTAAACTTTGATTATTTCCTAAACAATTACATAAGTGTTATTAAATGTAGGAACATCTTGTAAATTGTTTTCTTTAAATCCTAAATTATATTTGTTGTCAATATCAGCATAAAAGTTAGCCTGCCTGATTTAGTGAAATTTAAAAACCCAGCATTTTTTGTATGGCAATCGACAAATTTAAAACATAAAAACTGGTCTGTAATGCTTGAATGGTT
>OV651817.1:76454409-76611423 GCA_927349885.1 Psylliodes chrysocephalus
GTAATTTTTTACTAACCAAACTTATTTTGCAGTATTCTATCTATTAGCAACAGGGTCACCTTTTTTGAAACACCCTGTGTCTAAGAAAAAAAGCAGTACATATTGGGACATTATGTTACTAGAGATATCTCCACAGAAGCATCCGTTTGTTTTTATTATCAATTTCTGAAATTGAAAATTGTAGTTTCAATAACGTTAACTTTTTTATACGATATTTTTTTATTATAGAGGAAAACTGCAAATCATTGAAGATGTTATTAAAAGATCGAAATTTTAGTATAAACCATAAACGTTGTCAACATATAAAAATGTCATCGTTAAATTGATTTGCTTTTTTAATCATCTCAAGGGGTTCATATAATGGTTCATAGATAATGCCTCTGTTTATATGAGTTATAATAAATGTAATTTACGGGACAGTTATGAATCTGTTATCGTTTGGTAATAAAGCTCAACCATCTAAAATACATTATAGTATCTAAATTTTTGCATAAAGTAGTTGGTTTAATATTGTAGCCGCTTGGAACCACACATCAGTAGAATTTAAAAGAAGAACTGTTGAAAATAACTATACTAAAGAAATTTTTGAGTTAATTATGTATACAAAAAAGAAAAGCAAGGGAAAGATGGCAATGAACAAGAACAGATATCATTTAGTACCGGCAGAGAGCATATATTGGATCCATGGCTGGAAGGAAATATGAAGAATACCGTTTTTCAAATACAAAATTTAGTCCAAACCGCAATAAGCAAATCTGTAACAAATAAAAAAATTAAAATGAATGAGGTTAAAAGAAAAAACTGGATAACAAGTTTCCTAGTTACTTCGGTGGGTCAATTGAAAATTAAAAAGTTACAAAAATCTAGAATTTATCTCGTCCAGTAAAAAAAGTTTTACTTGAGTAATAAAAACTTTGTATTTATTTTTAAATAGTTTAAATTTGTAAGTTCTTAGTTTAGTTTAATTTAGTTCAAAAATTGTATAAATTATTTAATCACCACACAAGCACTTCAGCCTCATAGAAATTGCAAATATTTATTGACATATTATCAATTGTTATTTGTTTTTCATGTATTTACTTTTGCCAATAAATATTATTAATATTAATAAATCATCTCTTTCTTTACACCATTACTTGTGTACTAATCGTATATTAGTTATTGTAGCTGTAGACACCACTGCCAATCAAGTAATAGCTTTGCAATTTTTTCTGTCATTTAACCTGCAGAAGAATTTATTAAAAATAGTAAATATAATTAAATTTAAACCTGTCAACCATAATAGTACTACATAAGGAGAATAATTACCCATATTTAATTGTACAAAGAACTATTGTGGTTTTGATTCACTTCAATAATCTACAGGGTGGCCCAATTAAAACAGTCCACCTGAAATATTTTGTTATGAAAAGTTTTTTTTGGAAATCCTCGAGACTGATAGATTTTGATTTCAAAGGGGACTTCTTCAAGAATAGGTTCATTCCCCCGTTCAGGGGGGGGGGAAGAATCGGTGAAATAAATGGAAGAATTCCAAACAAATTTTAATTATTTAAATGTTTAAATTACGACCCATTTACTTCCATGCAGTATTAAAGTTTTTATTTAACATGTTCTTGAACATTTCGGAGCACCTAGTGGCGAAGTTATAAATTTGAAAATAATTTCCAGCGATTTTCAGAGACCATTTTGTATTAGGCATTCCAACGACCTGTCAAACTGCTGTCAGTTGGAACTGACAGTTTAGATATGGCAACCCTGTAAGCCAGTTTTCATTGGCAGGGTTAATGATACATATATAGTTATATAGATTGCTCAGAGCGGGTCGTTTGCGAGCTGCCATATTGCCAATTTCCAGTTTTTGAATAATAAAACAAAAATAATTACCTACATTTTAACATAATATGCTTATGTTTGGTTTTAAAAACATGGAAGATCAAACTATCTAACTCTCTATATTAGTGATCATGTCAAAACACCAGGTCTACAGTGTTGCCATATTATAACCAACCATATGCCTGTCATTTTCTATGGATAGCCATTTTGTAAACGATTTCTTAATATAACAGGGCGTGATTTCTAATTTGGACGGTTTCCCTTTAAAGTTAAATCTGTATTTCAACAGTATTATCCGCAACAATGATTATTTTTTTACTTCCGGCTGACCATAAGCTCTTATTTATGGAATAAATTTATCAGCATTTATAAATTAAAAACTTTGAAAACCTCAAAAAGGTTTATATAATCACGTTACCGATAAAACAATTTTCCCAGTTATTGGAACATAAACTTTTCCTCTCAAAGGACAGCAAAAATAAAAATTCGCCAAGAGCGTATTTCCAAATCGTCCCTAAGGCATTTTACTGAATTTATTCGATATTGAGATTTTTTAAATTTGTTCTTGTTTTTCTTTGATCTACTCTTGTAAACATGTACATATACAGTAGGGGAGATCGGGACAAATTGGTAATTTTTTCCAAAACACAGACTATTTTCTTTATATTGTACTATAAACCCACACACCTAGAGAAATATACGGCTATGAACGACTGCGCATCTGATCTGAGTGTCTATTGAAACGGGATAGAATACTCCGCCATTTTGCCAGCTAATTGTCAGATTTAAGTGTCACCTTTTGATGCCGATAATGCCGATGCTATTTTAGTAGTTAGTTACCTAGTCATAATAATAAATCCCAATGTACCATCCCAATTTTCACACAGAGACACCTTTACGGGGAAATTATGATTTGTTCTTCGATCCTGCATTGACGAACCCCGGGGGTTCTGAGCAGTCAAGCGACAGCATTATCTTTCATTTTTTTCGAATGATTTGATCAATGTATCTGATTTTTAAAGTATTAGGAATATGTAATAATGCAATTTCACAAAATATTGTTAGTAATTGATGCATAAACATTTTTTTTTAATTATTATAAAATGCCTATATAGATATAGTAACAAAGGAGCTTGATGCATGCAATTTAACAAAAACGCATAATGTTGGTTGCATACTGTCTGGCTTTCACATTACCATGCATTTTGGTTGCATATATGTTTTGACAGATTTCTGGCAAAATGGCGGCTTATTAGACTTTTCAATTGTTGCCGTGTCGGATGTCTCTCTTGCGCTGTATAGTCATCTAGGTGTGTGTATAAACCCAAAATATACGTTGCCATCAACAATGGTAACGGGCACTCTATGAATTTTGAAGCACAGAAAAATCAGTAAAGATTTAAAAAACGTTTTTAATATTAAAAGTAATCTACTCCAATATCAATGCACTTTTGTAATATTGTTTACAAGTGGAATGGTGGAATGCCTTTATCCAGTCGCTCATTGGGATAAAATGTTCGTCAGCGTATTATTTTTTTTAGGTTATTAGATAGCCAGAAATCACACATAGCTAAATCAGACGAGTACTGTGGATGTTTAAGTACTCTGACTGTTGGAGCAAATGTTCACTGGTTTGTTGAGCGGTGTAAGAGGAAGCATTAGCTTGATTTGACACCCATCTCATTACAATCTTTTTTAAATGAAGATGTTCATTTATGATAGTACGTGTTATGAATTAAAAAGGTTTTATTAACAGAAGTTACATTCAAAATTGATGACAATCTAATAATATCAAAACTAAAATTAAAACGTCTAAATTATATCGCATGGAACTAAAACCCTAGGTTTTATGATTTGATATCTATCTAGGTTAAAAAGAAGAAGAAGAATGTTATGAGGTTACAACATTCCTCCTTGGTCACCACATACTTTGAATTTCTCTTACTATACGGAGAATGGTCGAACTGCGCAGCTTTCTGAGTGCCTTTTAAAAAGAGATAGAAAACTCCGCCATTTTGATGCCTTATTACGTGTTGCCTACATCTTGGGGCAATATTTTTAATAGCAAAAGCGGATGATTAAAACGCACCTGATATTTTGCTTGCTGCTGTCAGTGTCAGTGAATATTATTTTTGAAGTCACAGTTTATTGCTAAAGAATCAGTTAGCTTACTCGGACCAGTTGAAAGTTCCAAAATAACATCCACTCCAGGGATACAAATGCAGGATGCGCAGAAGACTGCTGTTTTATTATAGGCGGTTGTCATATATTGTATTATTCGAGTTGCACAGTGTATAAACTGAAACATTGAGATCCAAAGTGCCGACGCAGAGTGAGCGATCTGATTCTTTAGCTGTAAACTGTGTCACAGGGTTCAAAATGGCCGCGCCCTATGTTGGGCGTGTCGGCCCTTTTCTTCTCATTAACCCCTTGGTTAAAGACAGGGAGGGTTAACAGTGTAGGTTCTTTATTATTTCCTAAATTACCCGGCTAATTGATAGGTTACAATCAAATAAACAAATTCGTACTGAGAAGAGTTCTTTCAGGAATATATTTTAATTAGACAAAATATCTGTAGTTATGTTGGACAATATCAAGATTATCAAATGGTATAAAATTCAATTAGTATTCAATCGATTACCCAAGGTTAGTACTAACTGTGGTTTACAGTAATGAATACCGCTTATAAATATTACTCAAATAATAAATTATAATTTGTTTACAGTATGTTTTTACTTCTCCAGTTGATTCCTTTAATGGGTTTAATGCACTGAAAAAATGAAATGGTTAAATGAACAAATAAAAAGTTGTGTCAACCGTTTCCGATGCTCATATATGGCGGACCTTCTGCATGTATTGGTTTAACCATAAAATAATGTTGAATTAATGATGGTTCCTTTAATAGTTAACATACTTCGTGCAAACTACAACTATTTGTTGCAACAAAGGTGGAAAAGGTTACACGAACATGTTGTTTAGTGGAATACGTGTAGTTCCTTTAACCTTTCCACCATTAACCCAACCAATATTCACTGTCCACTGAAGCACTAGTAAACGTTAGAATAACACAATTAGAGGGTTGAATGTACGCCTTAAAATCACAAATCAACATTTAATTACATATTGGAAGAACACTGTAACTTGTTGAATTAAATACCAACAAATAGTTAAATGAATGTTGTAAACTGTTAAGTAAAATACTTTACACGTGTTGATTTGACTTTAAATTATGTACAGGGTGGGCAAATTTCGATGTTTTAATAGAGAATCTCGTTAACTATAAATGGTATGGAAAAATGGATCTCCCATCCTCAATATCTTTTTCCGAGAAAAACTTGGCATTTTCAAAAATTGGCTATTGTCTTTTGTTTTCGAGTTATAAACAAAAGTTCGTTTTTGCAAATTTTGATTATATGCCATTTCTTGTTTATTTATGAAATTAGAAGAAAATAATTTATACGTTCTTCAGGCACTTTTTTGATAATATTCCAGTGGCGTAGTTAATTTTTTTTTAAATACAACTTTATGCTATAACTCGAATTTGATGAATTAAAAAAAATGACTACGACACTGGATTCTTATTAAAAAAGTGCCTAAAGAAGGTTTACATTATTTTCTTTCACTTTCATAAATAAGCGAGATAATGACATATAAAGAAAATTTGAAAAAACAAACTTTTGTTTATAACTCGAAAACAAAAGACAATATACAATTTTTGAAAATGCCATTTTTCCGTACCATTTCTAGTTAACGAGATTATCTATTAAAACAACGAAATTTGCGCACCCTGTACTACAATGGGGATGTCTGTTTATTTTTGCAGCCTATCTTATATACAGGGCGCCCAGTTAATTACTGTAGTTAGAAAAAGTGTAAATACCAAAGTTGTGTAGTCTTTTAATATCTTTATATATCTTTTTTTAACCATTTTATTGTATATTGGGAAGAAATTAATTTCATAAAATGTCAATGAAAATCTTTTTTATAAATAAATTTTTTATTTAAGTAAAAATAAACTTTTTACCACTTGCAACAGTGTGGAAAAACAGAGGTTTTATATTATTAAGTTCTAAATATTTGCACACAAACAGTTCGTCCATATCTTGTATTTCATAAGCATGTAAATGTGTATTTAAAGAAACAGTTTCGAACTTTCTTAAAATAAAAAAAACATCAACTTGTTTATAAACTAAAACAAACAAAATTTTCCCAAACAATGGCAAGTCATTATCAAAACTTAACATCAAACATTGATCACTATAATATTTTGTACCAGATATTTTAACATACTTAGCTGCAAATGAATTTTCTGCCACTTCTTGTCCGTAACTGGTCAAGAAAAAAATGTACTCCTTGCAAAGATTAGAAAACGAAATATTTTCAGAACCATATTCAAGGTGTCTTGACAAGTTTTTATTAGCTAAAATTCTGCATGAAAATACTAACTGATTAATTATGCTCTCAGTGCTTTCTACAATAGACGGTTTCCAACCTTTAATCCTTCCTCTGGGTGGAATTAGAGTGGATAATAAGGTAAGTTCAATAGACCTTCTGCTATCTACAAAATTAGTCTGTTAAAAAAAGTACATACATGTTTTGGTTCCTTACTTTCATCTAAGTCCACCGTCAAATATTCAAACAGAATAGCTGAATTTTTGTCTGGTGTACTCGATTTCAGCTTTATTATTTAAAAAAAAAAGTCCCCATTTGTAAACAACAAGTTACATTTGTTGGAAAACAGTTTATTAAAGTCATATCCGATCTGAAATATGAACAGATATTAAAAAACTGAAAAATATTTTAAATGTAGGTGTATGTACCAATTCGAATGATTTTTTATTTTTTAAAATTGTCCATTCTTCAAGGAAATGTTGTACAGTTACCACTGTACTCATTCTTCTTAGTGGAAATGTCTTTTTCCAGTGGCCTAAAACAAGGTCCCATGGTTCTGACCAGTTCTTGAGCCATTCTAAACTGTCCGTTACGTCACCTAAGAAAAGAAAAAATATTAAATGACCTAATAAATTTAAAACTTTTAAAAAACATACAGTTAAAAACGAGTCGTGTAAAAGCTATCCACATTTTAAGTCCATATTATGTTCTGAATGAAAGGCAGTTTCCAGTGAGTAATAGACATGTTATTCTTATAACCGCAAACATTTTAAAGGGTGAATATCATAAAGATCAATGTTGGTATAACTTACTTGTCAAATCAGCTGAGGCTTTCTGAGATTCATTTTCTTTTCCATCTTTAATGCAAAGCTTTTTTTTTAAGTTTCTATATTTATCTATAAGTTTGCCTTTTGGATTTATTGCTTTATTTTTGAGGGTGCGTTTCAGTGTTACCCTTGGAATGTAGTAGGTATCCTTACTCTCATTGGAAAAAAGTTGACAAATCTTTTCTGACAACAACTGGAAATCAGTAGGCAATAGGGACCTAAAATTGATGCAATAATTTGTTTATCAAACCTACTATTAAAAACATGCCAATATGATACTGTTCACACAGTAGTCTGTGAAGAGTATTATAGATTTACTTTCAAGAAACCAAAATTGTTAATATTCATCCAAATTAAAAAAAAAATTGTATCAAAATCCTTTTCGTCAAATTTTAAACAACTTTCAAAAATGTCCGTCCGTCTGCCCGTCCGATGTCATGTTTTTTTGTCCACACGATAAGTCAAAAACGAAACATATCAACTTGAAATTTAAAAAAAAAATCATAAATCAAAATCGAAAAACAGTATTAACTTGAAACTTTGAATAAAAATCAAGCTCTATGGGAGACGAAGTCTATTAATTTGGAAAAAAATTTGTTTAAAAATGTGGTGTTTAGGGGGGGGGGGAACTTGAAAAAACATAAATCAAAAACGAAAAACAATATTAAATTGAAATTTTCACAAATGAAGCAAGCTCTATAAGAGGGCGAATCCTATTGAAAAAAATAATCCTAATAATGATGGGGTTTAAGGAGGGGTTCAAATTTAAAAAATCAGAAATAAAAACTAAAAAACGGCATTAACGTGAATTTTTTTTATGAAAATCAAGTTCTATAAAACGATGAAGCATATTAATTACTGAAGAAAATTAGGTCTTTAGGGGGTTAAAATATTTAAAAAATCCTAACTCAAAAACGAAAAATGATATTAAATTAATATCTTTGGGGAAAATCCAGCTCCATAAAACCTATTGATTCTGAAAAAAAAAAAGATTAAAAATCAGGGGGGTTAAGAGGGTTTGTTAAACTGTGAAGAGTTTAACATAAAAGGCCAAGCATTATATATCTTTACTCTAGTTAGAAATATAATTTCGGATTTACTTACGTCCCTTGCTGTATAGCACCATTTATCAAAATGTCCACTAGTAGGTCTCTGCATTTTTTATTTAACTTTTTTTCCTTTTGAAACATTTGTAAAATGTATTGGCCATGAACAGTCTGCTCTAAATAACGTTTTAGATCAAGATTATAAGTGTGCAAAGCTAAATTATTTTCTAAATATGATTTGCCACAGAAACTCATTTGACGTTGAGAAGAAACTTCATATGCCTCCTTAAGCTCATTATTAGGTTCTTCATTAAAAATGACATTGTAAACAACGCTACTGCTGTCGCTAGTAGATGGCGGTGGTTCCATAGTACTTTCCATGTTAACTGAAGTGGCTGAATCTAATAACGAAAAGCTGTTATCTGACTCAGATGGAACTACCTGTAAATTTGTTTATGTTAATAACTGCTTGATTTTATAGAAATTGTTGCATTATTCATATACTTACACTTAATGTATTTGAGGTAGTAATAATGTCCATTTGTTAAATTTTTTGAAACGTTAACAATTTTTTTAGAAATTTTATTCTGGGGCCTACTTTATTTATTTATTTTTATTCAATTTTATTCATTTTTATTTATTTATTTTTATTCATTTTTATTCATTTTTATTCATTTTTATTCATTTTTATTCATTTTTATTCATTTTTATTCATTTTCATTCATTTTTATTCATTTTTATTCATTTTTATTCATTTTTAATCATTTTTATTCATTTTTATTCATTTTTATTCATTTTTATTCATTTTTATTCATTTTTATTCATTTTTATTCATTTTTATTCATTTTTATTCATTTTTATTCATTTTTATTCATTTTTATTCATTTTTATTCATTTTTATTCATTTTTATTCATTTTTATTCATTTTTATTCATTTTTATTTATTTTTATTCATTTTTATTCATTTTTATTCATTTTTATTCATTTTTATTCATTTTTATTCATTTTTATTCATTTTTATTCATTTTTATTCATTTTTATTCATTTTTATTCATTTTTATTCATTTTTATTCATTTTTATTCATTTTTATTCATTTTTATTCATTTTTATTCATTTTTATTCATTTTTATTCATTTTTATTCATTTTTATTCATTTTTATTCATTTTTATTCATTTTTATTCATTTTTATTAATTTTTATTCATTTTTATTCATTTTTATTCATTTTTATTCATTTTTATTCATTTTTATTCATTTTTATTCATTATTATTCATTTTTATTCATTTTTATTCATTTTTATTCATTTTTATTCATTTTTATTCATTTTTATTCATTTTTATTCATTTTTATTTATTTGTATTTTTTTTTTCATATTTATTCATATTTATTCATATTTATTCATATTTATTCATATTTATTCATATTTATTCATATTTATTCATATTTATTCATATTTATTCATATTTATTCATATTTATTCATATTTATTCATATTTATTCATATTTATTCATATTTATTCATATTTATTCATATTTATTCATATTTATTCATATTTATTCATATTTATTCATATTTATTCATATTTATTCATATTTATTCATATTTATTCATATTTATTCATATTTATTCATATTTATTCATATTTATTCATATTTATTCATATTTATTCATATTTATTCATATTTATTCATATTTATTCATATTTATTCATATTTATTCATATTTATTCATATTTATTCATATTTATTCATATTTATTCATATTTATTCATATTTATTCATATTTATTCATATTTATTCATATTTATTCATATTTATTCATATTTATTCATATTTATTCATATTTATTCATATTTATTCATATTTATTCATATTTATTCATATTTATTCATATTTATTCATATTTATTCATTTTTATTAATTTTTAATAATTTTCATCAATTTTTATTAATTTTTATTAATTTTTATTAATTTTTACTAATTTTTATTAAATTTTTTATTAATTTTTAATAATTTTTATTAATTATTATTAATTTTTAATCATTTTTATTAATTTTTAATAATTTTTAATCATTTTTATTAATTTTTAATAATTTTTATTAATTTTCAATAATTTTTATTAATTTAAAATACATACATACTATTAAACAAATTTTCACCCCTCATTTCCCCCCTTAAAATGTTAAAATGCAAAAAACCCTAAAACACTTCATTATTTATTTATAATGAGAACCAACTATTCAAATTTTCAAGTTCCTACCTTTAAAAAAATCTATACTTTGAAATAAACTTTTAGCCCCCGTTTCATCCCTTAAGATATGAAAATCCAAAAACCCTCAAACATGTCATTATTAATTTGTACTTCCATACAAATTTTCACCCCCCGTTTGTCCCCCTTAAAATGTGAAAATCCAAAAACCCTAAAACACGTCATTATTTATTTATGCTCATTAACTGTAATTCCAATTTTCATGTTTTAAATTCCAAAAAGAACAAAAAAAATCGATACTTACATACAAACTTTCACCCCCCGTTTGCCCCCCTTAAAATGTGAAAATTTAAAAACCCTGAAACACGTCAAAATTTATTTATGCTCAATAGCTGTAATTTAAATTTGAGTTATGTCGGACACCCTTTACATACGGACCAGAAGGATTACCATGAAAATATAATTTATCATTTGCTTTTCTCTAATAAGTGACCATCTGCACGAAACTTAATCTTTAATGCCATTTAATACACTTTATAATATTTATTTAAATGTACGGCATGTATATTATCTAATATCTAACTATATAGCAGCCATTTTGATGAATTTTAATACCTACCTAACCTAACATACCGATTACCCAATAATATAAAATAACAAGTAGAGGGTTCAGAATTCGTCTGTTTTATTTCCACATTCGCCTGTACGTACAATAAATAATAAAATTAGCCAAATTATATACTTACCTCTAAATTTTAGTAATTACTTAACACTGACACTGAACAACAACAATGGCCGATAACCGTGTGGTTTACAGAATCTAGAGTCTAGAGCTAGAGAAGAGACGTCGCTTGGCGGCTGCCGTATAAAGTAAACATGGTGGGGTTACTTACTATTCGACGCATGTGTATTTGCGATATGACAATGTTTCAACAGCTTAGGTTGTCTTGTTGAACTTACGAGGCGTTTGACCCAACATATTTAAAAAGTTAACTCAATAAGTCGTCTTGGCTGGATCAAGAAGTATAAAGGCTTGAATTAAACCAAAAAAGTATATCATTAATTACAAAAACTGTTCAGTTAACATAAATACTTTGTTGTCATTTATTTAACATTTAGTAATTGTTGGTTGAACGTTAAATTGCTAACTCGAAAAAACTGTTACTTCAAACTTTCGCTAATGGTTGTGGTAACAAAATTATTGTTGATACAACAATCAGAAGGTTCTACCAACCATCTAAGGCTTAACAACGCGAAAATGGTAAATCCAACCATTTTATTTTTTTCGGTGTGGGTACCACCGACAGGATGCTTGAAAAACTAAACTAATCTTACTTGTTATAAAGAGGAACACTTCAGGTTTTCTAGATGGTTCTAAATTGAACTGGTAAGTAACTTTACCATCTTAATCTGATAGGCACTGATTCCGTGATTTCAGGTACTTTAGCAGCCTATGGAATGCATATATGTTATTTAACCGGGACCAGGAAGCGAGTAGGGGTAGCTGTATTCTAATAGCTACTCTTTAGCTATCTACTTAGCTCGAAGCAGCGGGAGATATAAGTTAGATTGCTAGGTAAGCAAAAGCTGAGGGAGCAGGTATTCTAAAAAGGCCTAAAATATAATTAGGTACAGTTAGCTTGGGTAAAAAAAGGCATTTATACTATATATTACTAATGCATTTATTTTAAACATGTATTTCTGTCTATAACTTACCACTGTTGGAGTTGGGCCTCATAAGTTTATTTTAAAATTATTTAGGAAAATATAATCCACAAAAGTGTGTATATATCTTCTTAGATATATAAGTAACTAATCCTAATAATAATTTATTCTTTTCAGACTAATTAAATCCGGAAAATTCGGAGTTGCACCACGTGCACGTCTCTAGGTTAGCCAGGAAAAGAAGCGGGAACAAGAGAGAGAAAACGAGAGAGAGATAAACACTCTAGAGAAATTATGGAAGAAATAAAGACCCATATCCTAGCAGTTAAGCAGCCACTTAAATGAAGGGCTTAGCAGCATTAAAGGCAGTACTGGTAAATGGTAAAAGAAGAATATTCAAGTGATCTGTGCCCTATACATTAAAGCTATTTATGTAAACATAACCATACTTAGAATGTTTTTATTATTATTAAATTACGTCTGAGGATTAAACTATTTTATTTATGTTTTAAATGAACTGTTAAGAAAATTAATTTGGATTATTCATCACATCTTGATAGTCGTAAGTACATTTGTTCTTTTAAAAATCTCGTCTTTTACTACAAATCGTTATTTTAATAAATCAAATCTTATTATGCAATAAACCGGTAACACTTGCCTCGTATAGTAATCAAAGTATGTGCTTAGAACATATTCTAAGACAAAAACCGATCTTTTAAAAACGAATGACGTCAAATGAAATGTCATTTATCACAAATACCCGCGTTATTTAAATTCGCCAATCATAAATCGTCGTGTTCCTAACTGGCCAATCATAATGCGTCGTGAACCTAACACCGAAAGGGTTACCCTCCTCAGTACATAACAAACCCATTTGAGTAACACCTCTTGTCTTATATATGCTCTAAGGTCCAAATTATCTTGCATGGAACTAAAACCCTGTTTGGATTTGCCTAATCACTTAATGAACTATGGCTTCTTTTGAATTCAACACACCATCTTAACACACTCGCTCTGGATGAAGCTTTTTTTCCCAATACTTGTTGTAATCATAGTAAATTATAGAACGTTATTGCTCAGTCGACAATTCTATTTTTACTTTATATAATTTTTTACTTTTACTTTGCTTGTAACAAGTTACGACATGATCTGAATACAAAGCACGTGTTACCAAAGACAAACGTTTCTATTTACACGTGTATTAATTTATTTCAGTTGTAATTCTAACATTGGTGTAACTCCTATGAATTTAAATAAGACAGACGTGAGTTAAACATTAATTAGCATTCAGAAGCTAACATCGAAAAACTGAAAGATACTTTTCCTTTTTCTCAAGTTTATCCTCTTTTATCTCCGCGATATTATTCCAGGAAACATATAAACGAAATATTTTTGGTAACGAGCTTTTTATTTTTTGTGCGCTCATCAGTCTTTGTTATGTTATTTTCTGAGGTTTGAAAAATGTCACTGTCAAGGATATAAGCTTTGTGTGTGTGTATGATGTGTGAAGGGCAATATTTTATTTCTGTCTAATAGTTAAGTCGTCTTTACGCTTGATAAATAACAAAAGTATTATTTTGACGGTTCGTTTCGGACAATTTTATTATTTCTGATGAAAGAAAAAATATATATTGCAATATGCAATTAATAAGACTCTTCCCTTGTAGAAAGCCATTTTATATATGTGGAACTTTAATAATAAATCAATTTAAAAGTTATTTACTCCAAACCAAGTATTTAAGTGATAAGCTAAAACTAAATTATTTAATATAGGAAGTCGGCAGAAACTGTCTCACAAAGTTATTTTTAATTAGAAACTGGATTCGAAGTGTTATTTAATCATCAGGCACACCTAAATGGATTAATATGAAGTCAATATAATGTATAGCAAACAAATTTCAGAAAGAAATTGATATAAGTGGCAAAAACAAATATACACCGAAAAAACAGTGCCAAATAAATTATTTGCTCGAAAAAATAGTTATTTTTTTAACTGTTATTAAGAATAAATCAATTACTTTAAGTAAACAGATGTTTCCAAACACATATTTCTATCACAAATAAACAAGTTTCCTAAAATTAGGTGTTTGTTTTAATAACCCCTAGTTTTCCTGGATCCAAATACGTTCTACAATGATCTTGTTCCAATTGACTTAGATTGTCCAAGATAATAAGTTGAATAGTCGATTTTGGTTTTTAGCAGTTGTACAAACCTAAAGTCTATTCCAATCCGAGATTCAGTAAATGTACACAAAATCACGCGAATGTAATTTTTGACCAGGGCCGCAATGAGGACAACATTTTATTGCATTGTTGTTTTAACGTATTTAAATTAGGAATTTTAGAGATATAAATTTTCAATACCTTTTGCATAACATGTCTCAGAGGCATCAACAAAAACGTGAAGTTGTATGTCACTCGTATTTCTATCCAAGGTGAAATACTGTCTAGGAATGCTAAATTTGTATAAATTTTTTAAATCTTTCATAAAAATTATCCATCTTTCATTCATATTAAATGTGATTTCGTCATCCCATCCAATCTTAATTTTTCAAATGTCTTGTAAAAGCAATTTACCGTGAATAAGTATACGAGATAAAAATCCTAAGGGATCAAAGATTGACAAGACAATTTTTAGGTTCTCTCTTTTAGTAGGTCGTCTACGATTTTCAAAAATGTCGGTGTATATTTTTTGAAATTTTGTTTCGAACCTAAAAATATCTTTTTTTGGGCTCCAAAATACTCCTAAAATTCTCTCGGTAGTCGTTTCGTCACGATTTTTAAAATGTTAAGTTGTCTAAAATATTTTTATCGTTTGCGATTCAGTTACAGATAATAAAATATAAATATAAAATATAAAGTCATTTATCAGTTGAATGGCTTCTTTTTTAGTGTCAGCCCCTCCTAGATAATCATCCATGTAGTGATTATAAATAATATCATGAACACCAGCTGGAAAATTATCTTGATGGTTCATGGCATTTCTATTTTTGGCTTCTTGGCCCAAACACGGTCCACTAGGTGACTCAAAAAGACAACACAGGTTTCGTAGGTGTCTGGGACCCTGTCTCTATCCATTCCTCTCCACAAGAGTCTTTGTGATTGGCGATCTTTTTTTCTTACTTATACTTGTAAGAACATTTCTTTGATGTCAACCGTGAAGCATATTTTTTATCCTAAAGTTTAGGAGAATATATTGCAGTGAATTATAGAGATCTGAAACTGTCAATAAGTGGTCATTTAGGCTTACGTCATTGCTGACAGCTGAGGCGTCGAAGACGATTCTCAATTTGTCGGGGTTTTTTGGTTTATGACTTCAAAGTGAGGTAAGTATCATGTCAAATTTGAAGTAATACAAACTTCGTCTTTGGACAATTTTCTAATATAGCCTTTATTTAAAAGATCTTTAAATTTCTGATAATAGCTTCTTGCGTATCTTTTGTTTTTATCCATTTTCCATTCAGTGCAACAAAGTCTTCTAAAGGCATTCGTTTTGCTTTCACTCATAACAATGTTGTCATTCTTCCACAACAGGCCTGTTTCATATATGTTGCCAACTCTTTTTATAGTCATGCCTAATACTTTTTGGGTAAGTATCCTCTGGCAATAAACCTTCTTCTTTTTTGCTAGAATTAGATTCCAGTTTCCACTGTCCTTTTACCAGATCATGTAGAATGTCTAAATCATCTTAGTTTTGACATTGCTACTCTGGATATAACAAAAAACGTCATTTTGAGTAGGCTTTGGACTATTTTCTTCGAGGTGTCCACGAAGAATACATCCCAGCAGGGTCTAACTGATTGCGGGACCACTCCAAGAACCTCTTATTAACTGTCGGTCAATTAACAGGGGCCAATTGTCTTGTCCTATTATTATTTTAGGTTGCGCATGTTTCATTGAAGATATCTTACCACTGATATTTGTATAACCGTTTTTAAGTTTATCAACATCTATTGTGTGCGAGAGTGAAGACAATCTAGTTGTTTGAATGTGTCTTAATTAAAAACTAGTACATACTTTCGTTAATTCCTGCTATGGTAAAACTTACTACTCTAGAATCATTTAAATGATGAACTATATTATCGTTAGTCCATTGTAGACAAAGAGATTGGCATGGATCTGATATTCCAAGAGTAGTCGCTAAGACTATAATAAATATACACAGGTAAAATTTTTAGTAAAACATTTTTATTTGTCGATATATGGCAGTTGGTACCGGGAACAGCTTCAGAATTGTCTGAATTTGTGGGAATATCCTGTCTGGAAATTTGGGTTTTATGTAATGGCTCATGATGTGACTTATTACATCCCTCGATAGCACAAGTCTATCTCTTTCTGCATGTCTTTATATTATGGAATGGCAAAAGACATGAGAAATAGATTTTCTTTGCTGTTATTATTAACCACTTTTCGTCGGTAGGAAGTAATTTGAATTGCCTTTTCTGCTAATCATTGGCTTAGTTCGACCAATTTTGATTTTGGATTAGAAATTTTTAAAAGGTATTTAATATAGTTTATAACAAGTAGGTAACTTATTTAAAATATCAGTAATTAAAATGGGGTTTCGCAAATGAACTTCGTGCAAAGATTCTAAAGTGGCTACAAAATTTTTAATTTCGTCCGAAAATTCAATAAAAAGATCAAATTTATTTTCTTTTATGTTAGGAAATTTATTTATTTTATCCAAAAGTACAAAAATTATTTGTTCAGAACGACCAAATCGAGATTCCAATAATTTTATGACTTTTTCAACATTTTGTGGCATAATTAGTAATGACTGAACGACTTTTTTAGCATTGCCTTTCGGACATTTCTGTAATCTAAACTCATTTTCCTCATTCGAATAACCACACATTTCGTTTGAATTTCGATATTGATTGATAAAATTTGGCCAATCCATAGGGTTACCATCAAAAAATGGTAATTCTTTTGACAACAATTGTCGAGTAAGAAATTTTTAAATTTGTGGAAGGCTCATTTCATTTGGTACTTTTGAAGTAGACGGTATATGTGCATTAGAATAGAAAGGTTCTCTTACCATCCCATCTTCTAGATTTGTTTGTCCATGATGAGTGTTTTGTTTACCTCTCCAATCCAATCCTCCATGTTAGAACGAGCTGACTCATGTAGGGACGATCCGAATTCATTGCTTTCAAACTCATCTCCTATCTCTTCCAGTTGTAAAGCTAGCTTTAAATCCAACAGCTCTTGCTTTTTCTTTAATTCCTCTTGCTTCAACTGATTTTTCTTTATTGCATTCTGTATTTCAGCTACTCTGATTTTAGATGCTTGGTTATTCTTACTCTTGACTGTCTTTCTAGTGGAAATATCTTTACTTGAATTATTTGGTATCTGTCCTGTCGCCTGCGAAACATCCTCCGTTTGGATTTTCGTTTATCCAGTCAACGGGGGTGCTCCCTCAGATTGGAGCTTTTTCTGTTTTAATTCTGTTAAGCGTTTGCTGTGTCTTAGTAAATCTGTCTATGCATGCGAACTCATTATTTCCCTAGTGCTGGTATCAATAAAGGCTCAAGGACTATATTAATGTACAAACCTATAAAATAGATATTTATATCCATGTCGGAGAACCAAAATTATAAATTGGAAAATATTAAGATTAACAACTCATTAATTTTTATCGTCATATTTTTTTTATGTTCAGGGTGTAACAACTATATACAATATAAACATTAACAAGTAAATTCAAATAAAAGTCAATATGTAACATGCAATGTCAGTTGAATGGTTGTCAATATTATACATTGTTTTGTATTTATTATTTGAAGAAATTTGGGACAGTCTTTTTGTTCATGTTCCTTCTCATAATAGGGACATGCTAAGTTATTTTTACAATTACTCTTGACAATCAGAAACAACGAGGAATTGACAAATCCTCATGAACCGGAAACCGCTCCCAACCAATCATTACCTTTTCAGATGCACATAAACTGGTTCGAAGTTAATACTGAGCATTTTCCAAATATATTACCAAGAACTTTAGATTCTTTTTTAGTTTTACATTTGATGGTCACAGATCCAGATTTCGTACTTTTCATGTTTTTAATTCCTATTCTTAAATTAGCAGGGTTAATGTTAGTTATGATGTCTTATTTCGTTTGATTATTTTTTGGTTTGAATATTCCATCTAGAACATTATGTAGTACAGTAGTGGGAGGTACATTTTTATTTGATGAAGCAACCTTTGCGTAAGATAAAGGAGAACTATTTCTTCTTTTTCCTCGGCTTCCTTAATCTTTTCTTGTAGCATTTTTGTGATTTCGTTTTTATTGTTTATAATTTCTTCTTTATCCTCTATTATAGTTTCTTTATCTTCAATAGTTTTGGATACTCATAATTACAGTTAAATTGCAGTAAACGTTTCTGTGAAGACAGAAATTTTATTTCAGAAGAAGATAGTTCTGTGCATTCCATACATATTAAATTTCTGCATATGTCACAAGGGTAAAAAGCACTTCATTTTCTACTCATAGTTCCACTTTATATACCAACGTTTTCTCACTCTGCTATTATTGCATATGATTATCTTTGGCAGGTACTATACTGCCCCTAGTACCGGCCCTGCTGTAGTTTCAATATAGTTGCTATCAGACGAAAGTAACTGCATTATAGTTATTTTTAAAATATTATGGTGTTAATTTGCACCATTTAGAGTACCATATATTAAAATGATAGGAATAATCCTTGCTTTGGCCATTAAATAAACGTTTATACTGTGAACATACCTTAACAAAACATTTTTCATTCCGTGACGCGATAATTATTAAATGTCGCATGTTCGAGGAGCCGTTTATCGTTGAAAAAACTGCTTTAGCCACGTGGCAGAAACGCGTTAAAGGAAATGCCAGACTTATTTTGTTTTTCAATCAACCTCGCCATGTCGCTATTACTCTGTGCATGAATAAAAAGGGGGGCGGATAACGTGGAATTTTTGATGAGATGTCAATATTTTTCCAAGGCGAAACAGAATTCATTTTTTAGGGAATGTAAATACGGCATGATTTTCAATAAAGAACTTATTTTCGTTGTATTTATTTTAATAATAAAGCTTGGTATGCAGTAAATTGCTTATAATATTTACTTTGTTCCTAAAATGTACATATTTATCAAAAAAAAAGTAGGCAATATTGCAAGCAATCACGTAAATTAAATAGAGGGTGATATCGTCACCTAACCTCCACTCCCGATTTATATTACAAGAAAGAACTACTTTCAGACCAAGCAGCAATAATCTACTTATAACGATTATAAATGTAAGTCATAATAAATAAAATAAAGAAACTAAACTCTTACATGTATGACAATAACATAAGCGATCGTTTATCTCCTAAAAACACCTATTCCTAATACTACAACAACAAAAAATAAACAACATAGATTTAAAACTATTTTTAACACAATTGTACCTAAGTTTAGACAGACACTGTGTATTAGGCGACAAGCAATTAAAAATTGATTTTTTTATACATTATGAAAAGCCCACAACAAAAAAAAACATAAAGTGAAAATCATCCATCCTGTAAAAACTTTTTAACGTTTTGATGACGCCGCCATTAATAAAACTCCCTCCAGGCACGGCTTAAAATAATTAATTTAGCTAACAACCGGTCTTCTAGCGTTTTTAAATTTACGACCAAGGTGTATTTGGTCGATAAATAAACCATCAATTTTGTCGGCTTTCTTTCGCATATATTATACATGAAAATCAATATTTGAACAATGCGCTAGATGGATGTCATCATCAACGATGAATACAACAGTTTACAAATAATTATTTCACGCCGAAATTAATGAAAACCACTGGTATATGATAATTCTTTTTTATGGAGTGTTTTTGTTGTGGAAATTTTCTCTTATTTTTAAAAATGTATATACATAATTCAAATAAATATACAGAGAAAGTGATAAATACCGTTTAAATTTACAAAATGTTCCTTACAGGAATATGCTATTATCCTGACGACATGTGATATGGCATGCCATCTACAAGTAAAAATGTACTGTAATTTCGAAACCAAATGTCCATGGTACTTGGTAGCAATAAAAATAAGTATTCAATGATAAAACACTCATGTGAATAAACACTAAAAGAATTCCCAGTCGGGACCCTCTGAATAAACACAATCAAAACTAATAAACACTTTTTGGTAGTAATGATGTTCCAACCTGTCCACTTGTGTCAAAGATGATACTTACACATGTATCGTATTAAAACAGGAATACACTGTGATGGCTTATAAAAAAAATTTAAAATACACTGCTCCTGATATACAATGTTCATGTTTACAGTAAAAAAAGTTTCTTGCTCTCTAGAAAACATCGAAGATGGGCTACGGTCCTTCTATAAGGTAAAGGTCCGATGGTCAGAAGATTTAAGTTTAAAAGAAATTTTTTTCAAAATTCTGCCAAGAAGGATAAATCTAGAAACATGTAGTGAAAAAACTTATTTTCGGATTTTAAAATTTTACTAAGAAAAAACCCAATTTTTTTATTTTAATTTTTTGGTGAACTAAAAGGCAACTTTTAAGGCAAGATTTTTACACAACTTTTTAATTATTTTTTATAAAAGAGGAACCTAAAGCCGCTAAAATTTTTAAAATTTTTTTTACAGTTGTTTTCGCTGGACTAAAAAGGCAACTTTTCCACACTCATGCCAATTAAAAATTCAAATATCAAATGTTTGCCTATTACCTATTATCTTACATCTTTTTTGATTTTTTTTTATAAAAAAGGAACCTGACGGCGTCGATTTAGGTACGTCGCAGCGTTGAGCGTCGCCTTGCGTCAAGGCGCCCAGCATCGTGGTGAAGAGGAAGGTATTTAATACGGTACTGCATTAGGATAGATATATGGTAGAATTATTTAGGTGGTGCGGGACGTGACAAAGGGTGTCGACAAGGATATTATAAAGGAAATATTTAGGGTCGGCAAGCGTCAAGAAATAAGACGTGGGACGTTGACAGCGTTCGGGGAATAGGAGATATTGTAGAATAGACGTTGATTAGAAAGAATGGTTTAGGAAAGGTACTCACTACTGAACTTGAAATACAGGGTGTTTCATAATATATGCGCAGGACTTCAGGACGTGATAGCTCGTCCAAAAATATATAAAACGTTTCTATTAACTTACCCTCTAAAATGCACCATTTTCGAGATACAGGGTGTTGAAATTGAAAAAAAAAAAAAATTCTACGCCACTGAAAAAAGTACGGTTTTGAGACGCCCATTTAAACCGCCAATGTTTTCTACACAAAAAAGGTACTTTTGGACATACGTTCTAAAGTCGACCGTTTTCGAGAAAAATCAAATTTTGTTTGATCAAGTAGGTTTGACCATGTATTTCAACATTAAAATTTGATTTTTCTCGTCTTTACAGCGTATGACCAAGAGTACGTTTTTGGTGTAGAAAAAATTGGCGGTTCAAATGGGCGTCTCAAAACCGTACTTTTTAAAGTGGCGTAGAAATTTTTTTTTCAATTTCAACACCCTGTATCTCGAAAATGGTGCATTTTAGAGGGTAATTTAATTGAAACGTTTTTTCCTATTTTTGGACGAGCTATCACGTCCTGAAGTCCTGCGCATATATTATGAAACACCCTGTACAACTGGATACAAATAATAAATGAATGCTTGCACATCAAATAATAAAAAATGAATGAATCCGAGCTCCGTTGGGTCAGATTTCTTATACTAAGTTTAATGGCTTTCTGTGACGTCTCTGTATATCTTAGTTCCCAGAGAAATACGAATGTGGGTGCAAAGGGGGTGGCTGATTTATTAATTGCCTCTTAACATCGAAACTAAAAAGATAAGCGAGTTATTTTAATGATAATTACTTCGTGAAAATAAATATGTTTTATGGTGGTTGCTTGAGCAGGTTCCCAGACATGTGCACGAAATTTGGATGTCTTAAGGACGTGGTTATAGATATTATTTATTAAGTTATTAAATTTAATGGCTTTCTGTGACGTCTCTGTATATCTTAGTTCCCAGAGAAATGCGATTGTGGGTGCAACCTTTCGAGCACCCCGTAATATTCTCTGCAATTCTTTCGTTCTATTTCCAACCTCCGAACGAGAAATTGAAACTATTATTAACGAGTTAAAATCTAATAAAAGTCCTGGTATCGACAATATTAAGGCCGAAACATTAAAAGATATATCTAAATTTATTGTAACACTACTCAATCATTTGATAAACCTGACTTTTGATACTGGTGTATGGTCTAATATATTTAAACAGACAATTGTTGTCCCCATATATAAAAAAGGAGATGACACAGTGGCAACAAATTATAGACCAATTTCATTAATAACACATTTATCAAAGATTTTTGAAAAAGCTCTTAAAAATAGATTAGTAAATTTCACATCAAAATATGATATAATATCTGATAAACAATACGGTTTTAAAAAACATGTCTCTACGGAAGATGCTATTATCGCAATATCTACCAAAATACTAACTGCTCTAGATGAAAGCAGTCCATGTCTCTGTGTATATCTAGATTTCTCGAAAGCATTTGATACTGTCAGCCACCGTTTACTTTTGGATACTTTAGAAGAAGCAGGTATAAGGGACACATCACTAAAATTATTTGAAAGTTACCTTACAAACCGACAACAAGTTACAAGAGTAAATGGTGTTTACAGTGATCTAGAATCCATAACTTACGGTATCCCACAAGGTACGGTACTCGGTACTATTCTATTTAATCTTTACATCAACGGATTATTTTCTATTAGGAGTTCAGGGGAAGTTTTGGGATTCGCAGACGACACCTCAATATTTTATAAAGCTAATTCATGGCTAGAACTAAAGCAAAACGTTGAACAGGACCTCCCAAATCTGAAAAACTGGTTTGACAGTAAGTTACTGACATTAAATGTAGATACTTACCATTCAGTAATAATATTATAACAAGGCCTCCATTTGACAAAGTAACTTTTACTGCTTCTAGGCAAATACTTACCATTCTCCCTGAAAACAAGATAAAATATCTAGGGGTTTACATGGATTCATATCTCAAATGGAAAGAAAACATAACTTTTACATGCCAAAAATTAAGAATGATAATATATAAATTTAAAAATATAAGAGATTATCTACAACCACATCAACTTAAAATATTGTACCATAGCTTAGTAGAAAGTCATTTGAGATATGCCATCATTGTGTGGGGTTGTACTTTACAAACACATTTACAACCACTTGAAGTTCTACAAAAAAGATTTTTAAAAATAATGCTCAAAAGGCCCTACAGGTATCCTTCTAACTCATTGTTCGTTGAGGCAAATGTTATGAATCTAAAACAATTTTTTCATTATAATATTAATATTAAATTTCATACAAATAAACAACTATTCAACTTACCAGATCATCCATATAGCACAAGAAAAAACATTTCCATACTGTGCCTCGTACTCAAAAATCAATAGGACAACGATCGTATTTGTATCTAGGTCCAAAATTATATAATACTCTTCCAGTCGACATAAAATGTAATACCTTGTCCATATTTAAAAATAATTTAAAAAAATTTATCAAAAATGAGAAAATGGAGGTAATAAATAATATTCTTTTAATTAACTGATATTTATTTGCGTTTTGTATGGTCAAAGTTTCGATATCTTTTTAATTAAGTGTATGTATTTTGATTGTTTGTCTCCTATATAAAATATTATCTAAAATGTATATATATATATTTTTTCCTGTAATGCATTAATTTTATTTCATATGTATAAATTTGTTTATTTTTATATTTTTTATATTTATATATTTATATTTGTTCTCAAAACAAGTGCCTAATTGGCACTTATTGAGTATCAATATTTATTTATTTGAAATTGTTGTTCTATTACCTTGTAACTTGTGTTGTTTTATTTTTCTTGAATAAATATTATTATTATTAAGAGGGTGGCTGATTTATTAATTGCCTCCTAACATCGAAACTAAAAAAAAAAAATTTTCAACAAGGTTACTTCAAATTTTTTTTTAATATTAATTTCTCAATAAATTTCAAGGTAACCTATATATTTTATTGTAAAAAACAAAACCTAAATATTTCAAAAACCCTATTTTTAGTTTTTTTCTACTCCATCTAATCAATAAATAATAATATAATTCGAGAATTGTTGTTGAGGTCTTATTTTCTCGTAAGACACTGTACAAATACTCACATTTAAAAAAAAAATTCTCAAAAATTTGCACGGTAAGGTATAGTTAAAAGTTCAACATTAGATAAATAAGGACTTCAACTATTAAAAAAAAAATAAATTTTAGTCATAATCTAATATTTTTTATTTAACATTGGTGGCGAAAGGGGTGGCGAAAGGACCTCCTTAAGTGGTTTTAGTATTTTATTTTTTTACAGTTGTAAAATTTTTATTTAAAATATAGCTAAAGTACAATTGGGCTGTTTCTTTCAATTGTTTTTATTTTTGTTGTTAAAGCGGTGTCGGTTAATATTTTTTGACCTTTTTTTGGTGGATTCCACTCGTTTTTTGTTCCTTAACGGGTCCTAATGGTCGCACTGCGCAGCTTTCTGAGTGTCTTTTAAAAGAAGATAGAAAACTCCGCCATTTTGATCCCTTATTACGTGTTGCGTACATCTTGGTGCAATATTTTTAATAGGTGCGTTTTAATCATCCGCTTCTGCTTCGGAATTGTCGGTTTTCTTGTTTTAAAACGACTAAACCGACAATTCCGGAAGCAGAAGCGGATGATTAAAATGCACCTGATATTTTGCTTGCTGCTATCAGTGTCAGTGAATATTATTTTTGGAGTCACAGTTTATTGCTAAAGAATCAGTTAGCTCACTCGGACCAGTTGAAAGTTCCAAAATGACATCCACTCCAGGGATACAAATTCAGGATACGCAGAAGACTGCTGTTTTATTATAGGCGGTTGTCATATATTGTATTATCTGAGTTGCGCAGTGTATAAACTGGAACATTGAGATAAAAAGTGCCGACGCAGAGTGAGCGATCTGATTCTTTAGCTATAAACTGTGTCATAGGGTTCAAAATGGCTGCGCCCTATTAGGCATTCCAACGACCTGTCCAAATGGCTATCAGTGGGTACTGACAGTTTAGATGTGGCAACCCTGTTGTCATGTTGTCATTAACAGGGTCAATGATACATATATGTTATATACATTGCTCAAAGCTGGTCGTTTGCGAGCAGCCATATTGCCTGGCAAATATTTATTAATTTGAATCATTTTAGCAAAAATGTGTTTTAAAACCAATTTTTAGACTTTAGATATTTAAAAAATAATAATTGTTTATATTTTTACTTCAAGGCATAAGCTTGTGTTTATTTTAAAAAATAGGGATGATCAATCTATGTAACTATCTATTTCATTCACCTTGTCAAATCACCAGGCCTACAGAGTTGCCATATCTTTGCCACATCATAACCTGTCAAAACCCACTGGTAGTCATTCAGTTTGGAATGCCTAATGTTGGGCGTGTCGGACCTCTCTCTTGCCCCGAATAGTAATCAAAGTATGTGGGTCAAATACATCGATGTGATTTTTTGACGTAAAAGTAACGAATATTGACGTCATTTTTGGATCAATTTGACACGTAAATACAGTAGCTATGAACAAAATAAACCCATTTATATCATTAATGCACTGCGAATTTTTGTTATTCATTTTAAAATAAATAGAAGGTAATTCATACAACACCGTTTTTTTATCGGTTTTGTGCACACCAAAATAAGACGTACCATGACGTCATTTAGGGAACATTTTCTTTATAAATTAAACATTTTTAAATGAGTATTATTGTGTTTCTTTTGATGTCTAAACACGTTATCTGGTGACGTATTTATCACGTTGCTGTATGACGTCTTTGATCTGTGACATATTGTCGTCATAATCACGTCATAAATTTGGTGATTTCGACGTAAAATGTAACGTGTATTTCACGTGAAAATCACGTGTCTGTGCTATATGGGATCCCGTGTAGCTATCAGGATGTCCTCTGCTGCAGTGAACACATTTAGGTGGAGCATCTTTCAATTTACATATTAGATGTTTCACTGTGCAAAAAAAAACTTCTACTCCCTCGAACTCATTCTTTTTACAGTTATAGATGAAATATGTAATTTAAAAAATTCAAAATACTGACAAAACACAAAATGTATGTTTTAAATAATCCTTTATTTGACATTCAACTCCTTTAAATTGTGAAAGCAGTCACACTACAACATCGTGTATATCTCATTTCTCGGGGCGTCTGGACATAATAACATTAGTTGTTGTATCATCGCGGAATATTTCACAAAGCCGTCAGGCTTTTCCCGATTTTCCAACTCCGAATGAAATAACGAAGAGAGAACGACAATTTCATTTTCAATTTTGCTTTACGAAGCGAATTTCGAGCCGGTTGCTTTTTAGCAAAATTAGCAAGGATACAAGGACGCGAGGATATGATATATTTCAGTTCGAAGGGTGGCCGCCCTTAGACGAAACTAAACGTTGTCTTCAAATTAAGTGTCTTGGCGATGAAAGGGCATTCGTTATCAAAGGTAATAGCGATGTTAATTGCCTAGAATGGATCAGGACCGGTCCATTAATTACGAATTATACGGGAGTGCGTCTTTCCTGCGTCTCCTGACAGCGCGTCCTGCCTGCCTCGTTCTGATATAATTTGTAATTTATTATTTTCCAGTCAATTGGGCTTTCTTGGAAGGTACAGCCTGGGGGGTATTGAACGAAAATAACGGTTGTTTAGTATTTTATTTTGTGTTGCTAATTATCCATTCAGTGTTGGGTCATATTAAATGTTCTGAAAAATATTAATTTAATGGTATAAAAAATGAAAGGTATGATATCAACAGTGTTAAAAATAGGACGGTCACGCGCATAACGTCACGCGTAGAGTTTGTATAGGCGCGAATTTAAAAATACCGACGAAATGTGAGGAAAATATATGCTAATTACAGAAATTTGATAAATATTAAGGATAATATTTGAAAAATTACATGAAATATCTATGGATAAAATTATGGGATAGTTGAAGAAAGAACTGTGAAGGAACATAAATGCAAATACATACATAAAAGAAATATTTTTTTGAACAGTTTTTTTTTCCTTTTTTATGGTCCGTATTCGAGAAATTTGACAAAATGTGCAAAATTCTGATTTTTATGAAAATTGTTGAACTAAAAGTTGTTTGCGATATCGATCTCTATAATTTTTGTATATATGATTTTTCTAAAATGGACCGTAATGGAAAAATTGGAGGAAGAGTGCTAAATTTAAATTTTTCAGTATTTTCGTTTTCAATGAATATCTATAGAAAAATGTTTCGAGGTCCATGTATGTGGAAAATGTATATATTTAGTTTATCCTCTAAATATTTATAGAGGTGCTGCAATAGGTTGTACAAAATAACCGGAAAAAGCCTATAATAACTAGATAGGAAAGTCATGTGTTGGACACATCAGATTTTTTTTTTAAAGTTTGGTATCTTATAAATTAAGAACTATTTGTATGCAATAATGGCAAAAAAATAAAACTTAAGAAGGGACTAAATTAATTTAAAATAGACCTATTTACCTAATCGCTGCTTCTGCACTGGTTTTTCCATAAGGTACATTCATCTTAGGGTTATCGTAGGCTATCATCACCATTCTGTATGGACCACTGGAATTTAAGTAAGACGGTTCTTATTTAACTATTGCTGCTTATACTCTCTTCGCTCTTTATTCTTTACTCTTCTCTTAACTAATGAGGCTTTGGACTTTTCTTTATTAACCGACTTCAAAAAAGGAGGAGGTTATCAATTCGTCGCGATATTTTTTTTTTTTATGTATGTTCAGCGATTATTCTTTAACACGGTATCCGATTTCAATGATTCTTTTTTTGTTAGAAAGGGGGTACTTCAGGAGTGGTTCAATATAAATTTGGTCAAAATCTAATAACTGGGTCCATGAGAAATTCCTCAAACTCTTCATTTTTCATGTATGTTTAGCGATAATGCTTTACGACCTTGTCCTATTTATATGATTCTCTTTTTTGTTAGTAATGGGGTACCTCAGGAATGGCCACATATAAATTTGGATAAGATGTGCTGACGGCATCTGCACGTTTTTGAAGTCGGTTTTTTTAAATTTTTAATTTAGATCACTTGTTACAAACTAAGTACCACTATTGTGCTCCGAACGCTTTGCATGTAATGCTATTGTTATTTTATTTTGTACAATTAACCATCTCAATTAATGTGTCACACTTAGTACTTTCCCTATTTCAATTTCATTGGTAATAGTGACAGAGGGGTGGGGAGGGATGTAGGATAGTTGAGGTTATGATCGAAAGATGTCTCCTTTGAAATAAAAATCGTCCTCTTTTTGCATTTTCTCCAAAAAAAAAAATGTGTCTTCAAGATATGAGATCTGTTTCTTTTTCGATGCCTCACCCTATATATAAATATTCTAGATTACCTATTGATTTTAATTTAAAAAAACTGCTTAGTTGCTAGGTACACTTGACGCATTACCTGCTTTAATTACATTTGATTTGCTGCATCCTTAACAATATGAGTATCACTTATCTAACCGACAATTAGATCCAATCTACTGGTATATTGGAATTCTCCAGATAATTATTGTGTATTGTGGTAAATGCTCTATGTCCCCTACTTCCGTAACCCAAATATTCAGGAGGGAATGCCGAGTAGTTTAGTACCGATAATATTTAGAAAGGATATTGGAAATGATAAAGTAGGTCAGCTCTTTGCGGGATCTAAGGATCTAATATTGTTCCTTGCTTCGCAGGAAGTGTAATATTTTCTAAATCATAATTATTATTAGTTTTCGCTCAATAAGAATAGATCAGAAGGCAATATCACAAGATAAATGGCAATTTAATTTTTTACTTGCTAAGGTAAGATAACTTTTATAAATAACATCAGTAATATTTTTTACTCGAAACGTGTCAAGTATTTACAGAAAAAATTAAATTATACGAAATCATATTGTGGAAAGGAGGTCCACAAAGGTAAACCGAAAGCTGAAAGCAAAGCCAAAAAGTCCTCGAGACCTTTTAACCCGCAGTAAATTAAATACATTTTGACCCTCTGCAGCCGTGTTGTTGACGTCCTATAGGAAAAATCTTATTTGTCCTGTAACTGATAAGGCCCTCATAAAGTTTGGGTCGCATACAGGTAGAAAGAAACTCAAATGGGATTCAGCGACGAAAGATGTGAGGAAGGTGGTTTGTTATTACATTACACGATTTAGGGTCAAAGTGAAAATCATTAAGAGCATATAGTAGCGCGTCATCAAATTGCCTTGAATTTCCTAGATTAACAGCTTGTAAGTGGGACCCCACACATTTGAATATCTTTTGGCAACGCTGTAACATCAAAGAAGGGTATATAGCAAGCGTCAGTATAGTTACGAACGTGACAATAATATTTTGTGCTGATTTTTCTGATTTGTAGTGTGTAATTTATTATTTGGTGTGAAGATGGGTAGAAGTGGTTGGTCTAAAGGAAAACATGTGCATTTGAGTAATGCAAGAAAAAGTCGTCGAAGTATAATGAAAAAGTAAGTGTGAGAGTCAAATAGTTATTAAATTAGGAATGAACGTAAATCCAACCAGAATTTCTTATTTCCGATCGAATCAGGAATTTCCTTATACCAATCCATCCCTAAGTCAAATATACAAACAAAAATAATTTTTTAATATTATATTTTTACCATAGATAAGTATTACATCTTGGGAGAAAATACTTTTTGGTACTTAAATTTATGTAAAAACATCAAAATTAAATAATTATTGATTGAAACAACACACAAATTTTTGATTAACAGATGCTGTCGCATTGCCATTTTCTTGTTTATTAGTTGACGTTTTTTAAAACAATGAAACTATAAACACAGCTTAACAATACAGCTAAAACACTCTCTTGGCGGCAACGTTTTGCGTCGATTTCGTCGCGCATCGCTTAAGCTCCGCCTTCGAAGGGAAAAGACGGTTTTGGTGTTCAGAAGTGTACTTAGGTAAGGTGTTGAGTCGTGCGTATAATTTCGTTGATTGTATAATTTCGTGGAGCCTATAATTTCGTTGATTGTATAATTTCGTGGAGCCTATAATTTCGTTGATTTTGTTTGAGTTAAAGGTACTGTTATTATTTTGGTGACTCTTTAGCTATGAGTAGAATGAGTGAAAAAAAAGACATCATTCTGTTTGTGCAGTCAAAAGCTGTTTTAATAAGGGTTATACCTGCAAGAAAACATTCTTTAGTTTTCCCAAGGACCTAAACCGATAAGTACCACATTATAAGAAATTTTCTTTGTTAAAAATATAATTTATACAGGGTATCCCATTAGTGCGTTATTGTTCATTATTTTGTTGTAGACACACAAGAAAGTTTTAAATAAAAGTTATATGGGTTTGAAAAATACCTACATATTTTAAAAATATCTTTGGATATACAGGGTGTCACGTTTTTGCCTGGCAAATTAAAATGTATGTTTTTTAAATGGAACACCTTGTATTTTATTTTATGATAAAATTATTAACACCCTAAATTATTGTAAAGACGAATTGATACAGAAAAATTTTATCAGGTATGTGTGTGGTTACCTTTTAATAAAAGCCTTGCGGATCCACTCCTCTGCGATACCTGTCTTAAATATAACAAAGATCACGTTGAATTAGATGATTTTTCTTTTTATTGCTTTTTAAAGGCATATGATAACGCCAATCCAGATACATTTGGAAATCTGCAACTGTCAAATGATGAATTTGTAGAACTAATATTCAATATTGAAAAGATATTTCAAAATAATTTTGAAGAATTGGCTACAAAAAATAACATTTGTACCACACTTTTAGAATTAATTAACCCAATACCCTTTAGTCATCCATGCTAACGTTTTCCAAAAGAATAACTTATTTTATTGTATGTTTAATCTCAATAACTAAAAAATATACTGACAATTAGTTTGACAGAATTGTCATTTATTTAAAATTTTAAAAATAATAGCAGTCGGTTGATCAAAATATGAACGGTGATTGGCGAATTTATTTTTTTTTGCAGTGTTCTCACTACCTAGAATGGATATGAAATATATTCGTTCAATTGAAGGCAATAGCATACTTTTTCGTTTTGTAATCTGTGCATGGATATTAGCCAATCTATGCACATACTACAAAACGAAAAAGTATGTTATTGCGTTCAACTACGAATATATTTCATATCCATTTTAGGTAGTGAGAACACTTTAACAAAATTAAATCTACAAATCACAGTTCATATTTTGGTCACCCAACTCCTATTATTTAAATTTTTTTAAATAAGTGACAATTCTGTTAAACTAATTGTCAATATATATTTTAGTTATTGATATTAAATATACATTAAAATTTTTGTGTAGACTCGATAAATAATAGCATTTTTGTTTTTATTGTGTCCACATTTAAAAAAAAATAAATTTTAATCAAACTACATGATACTAATTTAATTACGAGTATTAAAACTAAAGTCCTGAAAGTTTCGGTGAAGGCAGATGCTCGCCTTCCACGCGAAAAGCCCGCGATCGAATCTAGGCCGAGGACTAATTAATTTTTCATGTTAATTTTATTTTATAAATTAGTCAACTTCGTAAATTATTTTAAAATTAGTTATTTTGTCTAAATAACCTAAAATAATTTTTTAAATTTGTAGATTTTCGTTAGTGGGTCGTAGAAAAAATATACTGACCATATCGAGTGGATTGTTCATATCACAATCAGACGATTGAGTACTCCGCATACGACGTCGTGCTCAAACTTCGTCTTTGTGTGATATTGCTATCATATCCACCCTTGTTGAACAAACTATAATTTATTTGTTTTCTTGGTTTAAACCAAAACTTAAGTTTTACATCAGAAATAGGAACTAAATTAATTTACTTCTCAAGTTTTCTTATAAAAATCGATATTACTTTCTCCAAGTACAAATTTAGTACCTACCTAAAATAAGTACTAATTATGTAATATCGTGTAATATTGTAATTCAAATTTCACATTACTATAAAGTTTCAAAATTCCCTACTTCGGTACGGTCAGATAAAAATTGAATATATTATATTAATAAAAACTGTCAAAGTATTACTTCTACAAATCTGTATTTCAATTAATAAGAATACATCTAAATATAATCAATATTGTTAAAATAAAAGCACAAATTCTTTATAATTCCAAAATACCATAGAGTTCCCAGACCTCAGTCGAAGCATTCGTTTATCTAGGTATAAACCCTTTGCGCGAAGAGTAACACTTGCCAGAGACACGGGGTACCACTTGATTTGCATCCACGAGCGTGACACAATTCTTTAACAATTGAAGCCCTTGGTGTAAAAAGGATCCAAGCCACAATTTGTCGTGAAGTGACTGTTTTAGCTCAAAACATTTGTTAACGAGGATTTTACTAGCCACATACAAATTATTTTACCTCTAATCCGAAAGATGTGCTATTTTTCGTAATATTTATATTTAAATAATGTTTCTAATTATATTTGACAGATTTAAAACAAATTAAAAATGTAATTTCCCAAAACTTACTTAATATGGCATGTAACCAACCTTATTACGCCAAGGTTTTCAAGTTTTTCAATAATAAAAAAATTGTTTAATCCGGGCCCGACTTTTCCCTCGAATCTAACAGAGATAGCACCATTCCGTCTTGCTTGGTTCTCGACCGCCAGATCAAAGACGCCGACACGGAGTTGTGGAGCTGTATTGTATAAGCTGTGCTATAAATATGGTGAAAGTTTAAACATAAATAATAAAAGATATAAGTAAGACGGTGCATACAAACGAACGTATATTACTTCCCGTATACCGTCTAACCGGCAACGTTGTGTGGCTAGTTCCTATTGGTCTATTCCCGGCTACGTCATAAATTTTAAAAAAATTAATAACTCTGGCAAATGAAGATGTAAAAAAAATTTAATGTGGCTTTATTTTTAACCGTATTATCAATAAAAAAAAATTTCAAAATTTTTGAACATGTCCCATTATTTTTATATTTACGTAAAAATGTAGTTTACTTTGTTTTGTTTTTTATTATAATGAATAAAGACGATTTATTATTAATAATTGTAGGTTATCTTTAAAAAAATTAAATTAAAAATTCGCTTTTCAACCACTACTTGTTACTTAAAAACTATGTTTGTTCTCTATGTTAAACAGTGTTTTCGAACTTAACTTTAAAATGTCCAATGCACACGACACGCCGCAACCAAACGGTCGTGCAGGTAAAACGATTAAACGAAATTACGTAGCAGAGAGATTATGTTCGATAAAGAGGTTTTCCAGCGATAAATAACCGTTAAGTAAGTTGACATTCGCGTTAAGAGAGCTAATAGGGTATTAGGGAAAGGTTTTATTAAATTTATTGCCGTTTCGAACGGACCTAATTGCTGTGAGACAGTATTAAAATTTTATGTTTTAAGAGGCGCCCACACCAATTTTTGTTAGAGGATTAAGAACAAAGCTAAGTAAACTTATTTCTGATGTAGCAACTGTATCCCACGAAATCATTGTTTTCACCGAAACTTGGCTGACAGAAAACTTTAGTGATGCCGAACTTGGATTTGAAAATTTCAACATTTACCGCAAGGACAGATCTGCACAAACCAGCTCATCCTCCAGAGGAGGTGGAGTTCTTATAGCAGTTTCCAAATCTATACGAAGTAGTTTGCTCAACTATACACAAGAAATTGAACAGTTATTTGTCCTCATAGGCAATGGTAAAAGTATTCTTATTTTAGGAGCTGCTTACTTTCCTCCAATGTCACCAAATGATAAATATGTTTCGTTCACTGAAAACTTGGATAATTTCTCAGAGATGTATCCTCATGCACAATTTTGCATTTTGGGCGACTTTAATTTACCTAAGGCCATATGGATGTCAAATAATCTATGCTCAACTGCTACCTCTTCCTTGGGACCTGGAACTAGAGCTGATGAAACTGCTGCGATTAATACTATCTCCAATATGTGTGCTTTTCACAACTTCTTTTAGAACAATGCAGTTCGGAATGATTACAATACTACTTTAAATTTAGTTTTTTCTTATCAATCTTCAACAACCACCTCTCTCGCTAGTGATGCTCTAATTAATGTCGATAAATATCATCCCCCGTTACTTATACACTTGAACCTTGCTGTAAATTATTGTAACTCGTCACATGTACCTAATGAGTATTACTATGATTACAAATTCGCAGATTTTCGATCCATTGAACATCATCTGGGATTAATTCAGTGGGATTCACTATTCTTAAATAAATCACTTGATGAAATGGTAAATATTTTTTACGATTTTGTGTATTCTGTCATTCATTCCTTTGTACCATTGAAAAAATTATCCATTCGACGATTTCCCAGATGGTTTTCACCTGAATTGAAAAATCTCATAATTCTAAAGAAGGAGGCACACCTTAGATTTAAATTTAGTGGATCTTCTAACGACTACATGGTATTCTCTAACTTGCGCTCTCAATGTAAACTTAAGTCTAAACAGAATTACAATGATTACATTAAACTTACTGAATCATCTGTTGGTAATGATATTAAAACATTTTGGAATTTTGTCAATTCAAAAAGAAAAAGTAATGAGTTACCCAACGAAATGTACTATAACAACACTAGATGCTCTATGGGTACAGATTTAGCTAATATGTTTCAGGATTACTTTAGCTCAGTCTATAGCAATCAACCATGCCATAATTATGATAAACCATATTCAACCCATTTAAATGTTGCAAATTATCAAATATCTATTTCAGAAATATTTGAACATCTGAGCTATTTAGATATGAGTAAGGGATCAGGTCCTGATGGCTTGCCACCTTCCTTATTGAAAACTTGTTGTTATGTTATATCCCGTCCACTGCATATTATCTTTAATGTTTCACTTCATAATGGAATGTTTCCTAATTACTGGAAATCAAGTTTTACTGTACCGATTTACAAATCAAGCGACAAATCAAATGTAACTAATTACAGGCCAATATGCATTCAAAGTGTGATTCCTAAACTCTTTGATAGTATTATAACAAAGTATTTATCGAAACTGCTTGATCCTTTCATCATAGATCAGCAGTTTGGTTTCCGCTCCAAAAAGTCCACTGAACTTAACTTGTTGTCTTATGTTGATTACTTATCGAATGCCTTGGATTCTAATGATCAAGTTCATGCTATATACACTGATTTTTCAAAGGCATTCAACAGAGTTAACCACAATTGCTTGATTGGAAAGCTTAGTAACATTGGCATTGGTGGTAATCTTCTGAAATGGATCGAATGCTTTATAACAAACTGCATTCAAATTGTTTGTGTTTCTGGTTTCTTATCCTCTGGCTTCACCACTACATCTGGTGTCCCTCAAGGTTCACATTTGGGACCTCTACTTTTTAATATATATAACAATGACATCCAAAATTGTTTTAAGAATTCTCAGTTCCTTTGCTTTGCTGATGATTTAAAATTATTCATGCGTGTAAATTCCTTACGTGATTGTATTTGCCTTCAAAAAGACTTGGATAACTTGGTCCAATGGTGTAGTACTAATGGAATGGAATTAAATACAAGTAAATGTCATGCAATCAATTTCAACAGAAAACATAGTCCTATTGAATATATCTATAAAATCAATGACATAACACTGGATACTATTACAGAAGTAAAAGATTTGGGTGTGATATTAGACTCCACCCTTTCTTTTCAAACTCATATAACAGCCTCAGTTAATAAAGCATAAGGAATGTTGGGTTTCCTTAGAAGAACTACTTCTGATTTTCATAATGTGATGTGTTTAAAGATTCTTTATTGTGCCTTAGTTAGACCTTATATTGAATATGCTTCTTCTTTATGGAATCCTTTTTATGTATATCTAATCCATAATATAGAACAGGTTCAAAGAAAATTTTTACGCATTGTTGCATTTAAATCGGGTATTGTCCCGGTCAACTTCAGATACAATTATGACGAATTACACACACTTTGTCATCTTGAGACCCTTCTGAGCAGAAGAAACCAAAGGGATCTTAAAATATTGTTTAACATTATTAACTCATCTGCCGATTGTCCATACTTGTTATCCCAAATTGGATTTTCTGTACCCTCTAGAGTAACCAGGAATAGTAATACATTCTCTCAACCTTTTTATAGAGCAAATTATGGTTCTCACTCTTTTATTCCTAGAGCAACAAGATCTGCTAACAGACTAAATGTAGAATGGATTACTTCTCCATCAGATTTTTCTATCCATTTATGTATATGTGAGGAGTAATTTTTAATTGTTTTTAATATTTATGTATTTAAATTAATTTATTATTATTATTTAGGATTTTATTACTATTTAATGTATGTAATATGTATTATCTGTAATTGTATTGTTTTAATGGGCTCTGACCCGTAAATAAATATATAAATAACTGAAAACGTTTTTGGATGGAAGCTTTTTTATTTTTATACCTACTGGATGAATGTATTTTAACCTAAATTGTAGTTTCGAATGGACTGTATATTGAAAAAGGAAAAAATATATAATTTTCTGTATTTGATGTTTATTTTGACAAAAGTAATAAATTGTATATTAATGACAATCTCTATGTTTAATGACAATCTCTATGTTCAGTGGCGAAACAAGTATATTGGTGAAAGCAATACAACAAATCTGCAACATACTGCCCGCCTTGAAAGAATTAACTTTCAATACCTCAAAATAACAAAAACATTTGAAGTATTACAAAAAAAAAAAATAAAATAATACATTATTTTACATAAAGTGTCTTAAGCTATAAAAGCAATAAATATTTTAATAACCTAAATCTCGTAGTATCTTGCCAGTGCCTGGATGCAAATCTACAATTCCACCCATTTTTCAATGAAGAGGAGGGAGATTATCTTCCTTTATGAGAACAAGTTGATTTCGTTGAAGATTTGGCGTTTGGGATTTCCACTTGGATCGATTTTGAAGATGAGTGAGATATTCAGAAGACCATCTTTTCCACAGATGTTGATAGAGATATTGGATGTGGTTCCAGCGATGTAAACGATTGATTGGGACATCTTTGTAATTGGGCTCTGGAGTGCTTGTAAGAATCTACCCAATCATGAAATGTGCTGGAGTATTAACTTGAAAATCGTTAGTGTTCTCGAACAAAGTGAGTGAGTGGCCTGGAGTTTAAGATCCCTTCTGATTGAATTAAAAATGTGAGGTACTCTTCGTAAGTGAAAACTGCATTTGCTGTAATTCGTCTTAAATGATGCTTTAAGGACTTTACGGTCGCCTCCCACAATCCCCCAAACCTTGGTGCTCTTGGTGGAATAAAATAACAAGACATGGTGTTATTTGATGAATAATCTGAAATTGGTAGCATTGTCAGAAAAAATATCTGCACATTTTCCACGCCGAGCCATACAACGTTTAAGAGATGACAAAAATGCTTTAGTTGTTAGGCCAGAAACAAGTTCCATGTAAACTGCTTTGGTGGATAGGCAAACAAATATGACTATATAGCACAAGTATGTATTAACTCTTCCACGTCTACGACTTTCTCGAATTGAAAATGGACCTGCATAATCAATGCCTACCTTTATAAATGGACGATATTGGTTGATTCTGTATTGAGGTAAATCTCCCATTACTGGAACTTGTGTAATTGGCTTTAATCTTGAACAGATCAGAAATTTGTGAATAACCTTTCGTATGGCATTTCTTGCTGAAAGAGGCCAATATTTTGATCTAAGTGATGTAAGTACTGTGTGATGACCAGCCCACTTTGAACTGTTTAAATTTTACAATTTATCCTATTTATTTAAAATCACATACTGTTTTTCAAACACCTGTATAGGTAAACAATAATTTAAACTGCCAAAGCCCACTTTGAACTGTTTAAATTTTACAATTTAGGTGAGTATTTAAATATCAATTTAGTTTTTTTGAGGTGTAACTGATCCTATTTATTTAAAAAATAATCAACCAAAATTATAATTATTTACATGCCTTCAGGGATTACATTATTTCAAAGGGCCTCCATAAAGCCATTATTTTATAAACCAAAAATCCAAACAGTTATGTGAATACAACACTGGATAAACAAATATTGTCCATCAGTGCTCAGTCAACATGACGATAACGCATAGAAGAGTGCCAAATAACCAATTAGAACATGAGTTAAACAAAATCACAGAATTACTATTAGATATCCCAGTCCAAAAATGACCGGCTTTTCTTACAGGTTATTTTGTGCTACAGCAAATTGAAATTTGAGAAAGGCTCGATTCGACCAAAAGGCTAAAATTAAGGTGTTATAATTAATAGAGCGGACAGATTCTCATCGTACAGCTTTGCCAGGCATTAAATATTTTTTTGACACTCGGTTCCAGCATATTTGCTCGAAGGGTACTATGCGTTTAACGTACACAGTCGTTTAGCTGTAATATGATTGATCGCACCACTTTGTTTTTGCAGTTTGACAACTGTGTTTTCTAAGCTGAACGTCGGTGGTGTCTTTGTGAAATATATATAGATATATCAATATAAGTGATATTTAATTGTGGAATAATAAAATTTATCTGTGTCGTCTACTTATACTAATAATTTTCAAATAAAGAAGAAAATGACCCCAAAACATTCTCACCTCTTGTGGTATTACTCTTAATAATAAACGATTATATCCACCTAGAGTAGCTTGTCCGCTTAAACATAATAAAATCTGGCAAGATCCGTTTACCACACTCGAGCCTACTCAAGCCCTTATCAAAGCAAACAATCGACTTTCCAGCCCGCCGGTGTTTTTCCCAAAATCTCTGCGATAAAAAAGCATTTTATATATTTTCTGACATCTGATAGGGGAAACATTTCAACTTGAATTTAACCCTTATCAATTTTTCATGAATAACTTTGCTACCACGTATTTGCATTTTAAGTAGACTGCATCAAATAAACATTTTGACACGACTGTCAATTGTAATTTGCATTGAAAGACTTTATACCTGTCTATAAGTACGCGAAAGGCACGTTTTTCATTCAGTGCAAGTTTATGATTTATTAGATAATCAAACCTGTATTTAAATGGCTTGATATAATTTCTGTTTTATCAATTTATAGATAAAATATATCTTTGGTATAAATAAGTTAATGAAAACTCTCTATTTTAACAAATCTTTAAGTCATAGTTATATGCCATGGGGCAAAGAGGAATTCTCAATTTTTTTATCTTAGAAATTGATAGATTATATAACTTTAAAATTCCCTTCTTTTAAGGTATAACAGTCTTTTACCAAATTGTATTCAACGGATATTTATCCAAACAAAACATTTATATTTCTTTCAGCGACTTTAATATGCGAACATTGTAATATCGGCTGTAGAACTAAAATTCTGTTGCGGAGATCACTTCAATATATGTAGCTATATTATACATTAATTTTTTTGTAGGTAACATATAATATAATTGTAAAAATGGTCATTATATATTTATTTATTCACTTATATAATTTATAAATTTATTAAATTAGTAAACTACTGTAAAGACACAAAAATATCGATAAAAATATAAACAAATAAAAGACGATTAGGTTAGAACAAAACAACACACCAATGACAACTGACATTGGTGACATTGATTCGAAATATTCTGAAATCTCTCTTCTTTTCTCTTGAAATGAGGAAAGAGGATGGAAGTAATTTTCTCTAAGAAACAACCTTACACCGTTGCCAAATGTTCAAAGAGAAACGTAGTACTTTAAACTTGATACCTAACTTAATTTTCCAATTGTAACTACCTAGAAAACATTTTTAAGAAGTAAAAATTTGGAAGTGTTCTTCTTTTATCATATATTTTAGATATTTTTAATTATTTATTTATTTATTTTCTTTTTAGAGGAGAATTCCTCATTGTTTCCCTTAATATACATACATCGACGATGTATTAATGAATGGCACCACTGGGTGGGATTTGAAGATACCTCTTGTCAGAGTCGTATTCAGGTTTAATTAAAGTTGCGTGAGCAGAATTACAAGTTTTAAATGAGTTATATAAAGAACGTTTCGCACGTTTCGTACGTAAAGGAAAATATCGTAGTGATGCTGATAATACTAAAAGGATATAATCCGAAGAAATATATTGGGGCAATTTTATTAGGGGTATATAATAAAAGAAAATGTTATTATTTTTATCTGCTCTATCACTTACCTATCTACCTTAATATTCTTAAATGCTCTTGTATATAAGATGATTTTATTTCGTCTATAATAACAAATAAATCATAAATTTAAAAAATAAAATTATATTATTCTGAAAGTAATGTGCCAGGTTACGAATAAGATCAATATTTGTTCTAATACTGTCGTTTTTAGGTTATGAGCTTTAAATCTGTCATTTAAGAAAAGTCTGCCATCTTAAAATTCATAGTATCACCGCTTTACGGTAGCGAAGAATCAAGACTTAGCACCAAGCATTTGATTGCTTACCTTAAAACATTCTTTAAGTTACTTAATGGCGAATGGATTACTTCAAACTTATGTAACTTACAATCAGATAAATTTGACAACTGTCACAATTAGATTTAAATGTCAAAAAAAAAATTGTTGTAAAAATATCATCGCCAACTAGATAGGTTTAGCGGAAAGGGAACATCCCTCTATTTCTAGATATGTCAGTTTTGTTTAGAAATGATTTTTATATATTTGTTTAGATATTCTTTATTGACTTGTGGCGTTAATTTTCATAATTGTTGAAGTTTTTATGGTATATTTAGACTTGTGTCGCTATTGACTATAATAATTTACTATAATATTTATTTTTCTTTTAGTTATAGCACTACAAGATTTTCTCTTTGTTTTATTAATTTGTATTCGTTTGGAATAAAACCTATACCCTTTTTCGTCAGCACTGTCACATGTCCATGACCTTAAGGGTTGGTTGTATGTTTATAAAACAAATAATATTTAAATTAACTGTGAGTATCTACTTTAAATTTGGAAGGAGTTTATCGATAAGGTATTTTTTACAGCAAATATTTCAATTTGGGTTTTATTGAAAAATTCGAAACGTTTCATCCCGAAATTTGTAATTTGTAATTTGTAAATTCCAAGGAAGCAAAATATTATTTCTAAATTGATGCTGTGTATAAGATTTTTTAATGCTTTTAGGGTAAGATTACTTGTAAAATATGTATTAAAATAAACTTTTATTTTTACTATATTTTTATGGGAAAATATTATTGGACGACAAAATTGATAATTAGAACAGCAGGAAATAAGCAACAAATTTGTCGTTTTTAACGACAAATATTAACTCAAACACGCCAGACTCGGCAAGACAGTAATACAAAAAATTACGACATAGTGAAGCTATTACTATGGGCTTTGCAAATATCTTTGGTGTTCCTAAAGTGCGTCTAATGTGTTTTTTCCATGTCCTAAAAAACATAGGAAAATATTTAAAACCACTGAAAACCGAGTCTATTAACTTAAAAAAAGATATTTGTACTTTACAGCTATGTAAATATGAAATGACATTTGTGAAGGCATCAGCTATTTTTGGAAAAGTGGAATAACACGGATGACCAAAGAATAAAAGATTGTATCCGGTAGTTTAATTCACAATGGTTAATAAAATATTCAAGCTGGTATGAAGGTATTGCCACAGCTTATACAATACAGCTAAAACACTCTCTTGGCGGCAACGGTTTGCGTCGATTTCGTCGCGCATCGCTTAAGCTCCGCCTTCGAAGGGAAAAGACGGTTTTGGTGTTCAGAAGCGTACTTAGGTAAGGTGTTGAGTCGTGCGTATAATTTCGTTGATTGTATAATTTCGTGGAGCCTATAATTTCGTTGATTGTATAATTTCGTGGAGCCTATAATTTCGTTGATTGTATAATTTCGTGGAGCCTATAATTTCGTTGATTTTCTTTGAGTTAAAGGTACTGTTATTATTTTGGTGACTCTTTAGCTATGAGTAGAATGAGTGAAAAAAAAAAGACATCATTCTGTTTGTGCAGTCAAAAGCTGTTTTAATAAGGGTTATACCTGCAAGAAAACATTCTTTAGTTTTCCCAAGGACCCAAACCGATAAGTACCACATTATAAGAAATTTTCATTGTTAAAAATATAATTAATTTATACAGGGTATTCCATTAGTGCGTTATTGTTCATTATTTTGTTGTAGACACGCAAGAAAGTTTTAAATAAAAGTTATATGGATTTGAAAAATACCTACATATTTTAAATATATCTTTGGATATACAGGGTGTCACGTTTTTGCCTGGCAAATTAAAATGTATGTTTTTTAAATGAAACACCTTGTATTTTATTTTATGATAAAATTATTAACACCCTAAATTATTGTAAAGACGAATTGATACAGAAAAATTTTATCAGGTATGTGTGTGGTTACCTTTTAATAAAAGCCTTGCGGATCCACTCCTCTGCGATACCTGTCTTAAATATAACAAAGATCACGTTGAATTAGATGATTTTTCTTTTTATTGCTTTTTAAAGGCATATGATAACGCCAATCCAGATACATTTGGAAATCTGCAACTATCAAATGATGAATTTGTAGAACTAATATTCAATATTGAAAAGATATTTCAAAATAATTTTGAAGAATTGGCTACAAAAAATAACATTTGTACCACACTTTTAGAATTAATTAACCCAATACCCTTTAGTCATCCATGCTAACGTTTTCCAAAAGAATAACTTATTTTATTGTATGTTTAATCTCAATAACTAAAAAATATACTGACAATTAGTTTGACAGAATTGTCATTTATTTAAAATTTTAAAAATAATAGCAGTCGGTTGATCAAAATATGAACGGTGATTGGCGAATTTATTTTTTTTGCAGTGTTCTCACTACCTAGAATGGATATGAAATATATTCGTTCAATTGAAGGCAATAGCATACTTTTTCGTTTTGTAATCTGTGCATGGATATTAGCCAATCTATGCACATACTACAAAACGAAAAAGTATGTTATTGCGTTCAACTACGAATATATTTCATATCCATTTTAGGTAGTGAGAACACTTTAACAAAATTAAATCTACAAATCACAGTTCATATTTTGGTCACCCAACTCCTATTATTTAAATTTTTTTAAATAAGTGACAATTCTGTTAAACTAATTGTCAATATATATTTTAGTTATTGATATTAAATATACATTAAAATTTTTGTGTAGACTCGATAAATAATAGCATTTTTGTTTTTATTGTGTCCACATTTAAAAAAAAATAAATTTTAATCAAACTACATGATACTAATTTAATTACGAGTATTAAAACTAAAGTCCTGAAAGTTTCGGTGAAGATGAGGACAGAGCATCTGCCTTCCACGCGAAAAGCCCGGGATCGAATCTAGGCCGAGGACTAATTAATTTATCATGTTAATTTTATTTTATAAATTAGTCAACTTCGTAAATTATTTTAAAATTAGTTATTTTGTCTAAATAACCTAAAATAATTTTTTAAATTTGTAGATTTTCGTTAGTGGGTCGTAGAAAAAATATACTGACCATATCAAGTGGATTGTTCATATCACAATCAGACGATTGAGTACTCCGCATACGACGTCGTGCTCAAACTTCGTCTTTGTGTGATATTGCTATCATATCCACCCTTGTTGAACAAACTATAATTTATTTGTTTTCTTGGTTTAAACCAAAACTTAAGTTTTACATCAGAAATAGGAACTAAATTAATTTACTTTTCAAGTTTTCTTATAAAAATCGATATTACTTTCTCCAAGTACAAATTTAGTACCTACCTAAAATAAGTACTAATTATGTAATATCGTGTAATATTGTAATTCAAATTTCACATTACTATAAAGTTTCAAAATTCCCTACTTCGGTATGGTCAGATAAAAATTGAATATATTATATTATTAAAAACTGTCAAAGTATTACTTCTACAAATCTGTATTTCAATTAATTAGAATACATCTAAATATAACCAATATTGTTAAAATAAAAGCACAAATTCTTTATAATTCCAAAATACCATAGAGTTCCCAGACCTCAGTCGAAGCATTCGTTTATCTAGGTATAAACCCTTTGCGCGAAGAGTAACACTTGTCAGAGACACGGGGTACCACTTGATTTGCATCCACGAGCGTGACAAAATTCTTTAACAATTGAAGCCCTTGGTGTAAAAAGGATCCAAGCCACAATTTGTCGTGAAGTGACTGTTTTAGCTCAAAACATTTGTTAACGAGGATTTTACTAGCCACATACAAATTATTTTACCTCTTATCCGAAAGATGTGCTATTTTTCGTAATATTTATATTTAAATAATGTTTCTTATTATATTTGACAGATTTAAAACAAATTAAAAATTTAATTTCCCAAAACTTACTTAATATGGCATGTAACCAACCTTACGCCAAGGTTTTCAATTTTTTCAATAATAAAAAAATTGTTTAATCCGGGCCCGACTTTCCCTCGAATCTAACAGAGATAGCACCATTCCGTCTTGCTTGGTTCTCGACCGCCAGATCAAAGACGCCGACACGGAGTTGTGGAGCTGTATTGTATAAGCTGTGGTATTGCGGTCGGCTACCCTAGTACTAATAATGCTTTGGAAGCAACCAATGCAATTATTAAAAAAGAACATACACTGAGAAGAAGAAGAATTTTTAAACTGTTGCCTTAATTTGTTAGTTAAGTGGTCAAAAGAAAGAGATCCTCAATCACCGAATTTAAAAAAGTTTTGTGAAATCCCATCAGTGCCTCTTCGACAATGGACAAACGCTTTTCAGCGGGCAATATCCAACATAAAAGTGCTGCAAGAAAACAATGGAGAAGGTCATAAAATCTTTTATACATGTTTAAAATCAGGTAACGGATCAATTACACCTGAATTACTTTCTAAATAAATAGAAAATGAAAGAACATGGGAAACTTTTGACGATTTTAAAAAGTACAGTAGTGCTCGTTGGACCATAGGTATTAATTTAAATGATCTAAGTCAGTCCAATTGTACATGTCCTCACTTTTTAAAACATTTGAACTGTAAACATCTTTTTGGCATGAAGATTCGACTAAAACTTGTAAGTGTACCAAACGAAGCAAAATTAATAATACCACTAGGTTAAAAACGTAAACGTGGACGACCGGCCAAAGCGAAGAAAGCTTTAATAGTTCAGTAGACTTAGTTTACTGTTAGCTGCAAAAGGTTTCGCCTTAATGCGGCTATCGTGGGTTCTACCTTCTATCTCAGGGAAGAAAAGGCTTGGTAAATAAACATTAAATAATAAAATAATATTTCTTGATTGATTAGGTTTATTATTTTAGTAATCAATCGTTCAATAGATATGTACAGAGTAAATCAAAGGGATAATTATAATCATCTATCTCCTGTTATAGCAACAATATTATACAAATTATAAGAGATAAAAAGGGAGATAGATAAAACTACCGCTAGTGCCGACACTTTTGGCTCACAGCTAAATTTGATTGAATCAAGGGGCTTTATGCAATTATTGGTAAGTTTATATGTATTTAACTTAGTTAAAAGACTATAATATTTATCTATAATTTGTTTTATTGTAGGTAGTGACGTTGTTTGGCCGTAGACTAAATGGAATAATCCTACCTTACTAGTCCTGGGTACCTGGTAAGCTATAGCTTCTACGTACGGCCTCCTAGTGCTCCACATGCAAGTTATGGGGCCAATGATGAGTAAGCGAACAGGTGTGTCAGACATGCAGTTGCGAATCTGCTGATATCATGCAGTGTGGATTCGTGTACCACTCCGGATGGTGTTGGTAATGTGTGCGTTTGATGTGTGTGTGGTAAAAGCAGTGGTGCTAAGAAGCAGATCTCAAAGCGAAAGTGAAGTGTAAGCAAAGAGCGAGTGAAGTGTAAGCAAAGAGCGAGTGAAGTGAAAGCAAGTGTGTAAGTATCTTACTTACTGGCCTAAAATAATTACAATAAAAGTAAGCCTCAAGTTAAGCTTGATACATGAGCGCATGCAGTAAAAGTTCGATAATAAAGGTTATACCCTACCTGAAGGTGTGGGGCGGTCACGTGGATATTGTGATTTTTAAGTGTTGTTTTTATTGAAAATAGATCCACAAAATAGCTGTTATTTTATATCTTTCAATAAAATATCTTTTCCAATAAAACACTATGAATGTTTTTCTTTTGACTAACAAAATCCTCAAACTGAGTTAGGACGCCGTCCTAGTTAAGAGTCACAAAACAAAATGGAAGATCTTTCTCAAATATCCAGAAAAATGCCTTGTCAGGATCAAAGTTCAACATTAATTAAAATGTTGTTCTTTTATTGCAAACACTCTAATAAAATATATGTTTCCTACTTTATTAACTAAGCTAATAAAGGATAGATTCATGGTCAAGGTCATAGTACCATTAGTACCACAAAACATAATATTGTTCTTTTGTTTTATATATTGTAATAAATCATATTTTCCTGTATTATGATATTAATTAATAAAGGACAGACACATGGTCAAGGCCATGGTACTATTTATTAGCAGATTCTAATTATTTTGGTTAACCTCTGAGGTGTCATTTTAAATTATTATATTATTAACCTAATTCTTAAATGTCAAATATAAATAATAAACAATTCCCAATTAAGGGGTTAATTTTTATAGAAACATAGAGATTATTAATATGAATTATGAATAGGGTGAATAATTATTTATAAAAAACTGCACTTTAAGAATTCTTAGAAAAATTAACAGAAAGCTGGACATAATTAAAAGGTAAGCTAAATTCATAGCAAATTAAGAATAATATCGAATTTTAAGTATTTCTATTGAATTGATCACTAAAATATATGAGTGTGCCAAAAAGCCGTAACATTACTTTTAATTTTTATATTTTACTTTTTGATAATTTCTGTTTTAAATGTGTATGTAATTTTGTTTTTTTTTTACATAATACGTTTAGTTTGTAATGAAGTCAATTTTCCTCAATCAATTTATTTTCATTTTTATTAAATATTAAACGCGGATGTAATGAAGTCAATTTTCCTCAATCAATTTATTTTCATTTTTCATTATTAATAAATATTTAAACGTGATTGAACTGCTAATCTACCGATGCGCGAACGCCGCTCGAGGTCTCGCTGCGCGATGGGTCTCTAATGGGAAAGGGAATCTACAGTGGTTAAACGAGACCCGAGATGCTATCAGTGTTGTCGTTCGTAGCGACTTGTCGCGAAAATAGCGACATTTTAATAGTTTGTGAGAGTAGCGGCGATTTAGTCTAAATTAGCCAAAAATAGCGACTTTTTGGTCCTTAATATGTTAAGTACCAGTGTAATAAAATAACAAAACACTATTAGTTATATAGATGATTTCAATTGACGCCATGATGTGGTTGCAACGGCCTGTTGATGGTTATCTGAGGAATAAATCAGTTGTCTACTAAAAAACTAATTCTTTAATTATTGAGCATTTCAACAAATAAATTTTATAATTTTACCGACACACATATTTAAACAAAATGAAGAATGATTCAACCAGTTTATACAAAACTATTGAAAATATTCACAAATTAGATTTAGACTCAAGCTGAATATTTTTTTTTATTTATTGATGTTATTTAACTTTTTAGTTTCTAAATTCTTTAAAAAATGTTTATTTTTAGTTTTTTACGCAATACAATACATACGCTAGTGTATGTTTAATTGCATATTTCATCAATCATTATGTAGCGACAAAATAGCGACTTTAGGCGAACAAAAATAGCGACAATGACAGATGTCGGTGCGGCAACACTGGATGCTATTAAAGTTATCAGTTCGATATCATTTTTGGTTGCCAGCAGTTGAGTCTAATAAGCCGCACTAGAAATCAAATCACCGCCGTTATTTTTTCCTTTTCCGTGCATTTACAAATCCGTTAGGTAAAAAACCTTGTTTCGCTTTTTACGTTTGATATTGACTCCGTATTTCATTTTAAAAACCGAATTAGCTTGTAGGAATAGGAACATTTTCAGATAGTGTTTAGTTAAAAGATTTAATTTGATTTCATTAATAAATAATAGAATTTGTTTCTTGGCAAATGACACCGTTTCTTTTGTTTTTATAGATAGTGTTGAGTTAAAAGATTTAATTTGATTTAAATAATAAATATTAGAATTTGTTTCTTGGTAAAAATATTACCGTTTTTTTATAGATAGTGTTTAGGTAAAAGATTTAATTTGATTTAATTAATAAACATTTGAATTTATTTCTTGACAAATATCATACCGTTTCTTTAAAAAGGGATAGAATTTGAATTAAATAATAAATGATAGGATTTCATTCTGTAATATTGTAAAACCGGGGATTTTAGGCTTTTGATCGTTAGTCTGTATTAGGATTTTTTTTTCTTTTGATAGGTTAAATCGGGAATTAAATTTGATTTAATTGATAAATACTTTTGTTTAGTAAGTGCCGCGTTGTAATTAAGTTGGGAATATTTGTAAACAGAGTTTTTGAGGAGACGTTTTTTCTCTTTTAATAGTTTGTTTATTATTTTACAGTATATTTTAATAATCTCTAATAGCATCCTGTCCTTGTTTGAACGAGCTCGTGATGACGATCAGTTCACACTTGGAGTAGGTGCTATCCGCGTTATAATTTTTTTTTAGTTAGTCTGTAAACCGCAAATTTTAAATAATTTTAAATAGTATCTTGTCCTGTTTAAACGGGCTCGTGATGACGATCAGTTCACTCTTGGAGTAGGTACTATCCGCGTTAGTAAATTTCTTCCCTCCGAAAATAATTTGTTTTTCTCTTTTAACGTCAATTTAAATAACTTTTAAATAGTATCCTGTCCCTGTCTGAACGGGCTCGTGATGACGATCAGTTCATTCTTAGACTAGATGCTATCCGCGTTAGTTTTCTTTTCCCCTTTATATGCTTCATTTATCCTTCATAAACTGCAAGTTGTAGAAATCAAAAATAGCTTCATTACCCTGTCTGAGCGGGCTTGTGATGACGATCAGCTCATTCTGGGATAATAGGCTACCCCGGGTATAAATTTATTTTTATTTTCTTTCCGTGTATTTACTATAAGTAATTCTTTCGCGTCCCTGTCTCCTCGTACTCTCTTCGACCGTTTAGCTAATTCTTCCTCACCTAAATAGCAAAATACCTACATTTTAGTTTAATTTCCGATACCGCGGTTAAACAGTTAATTACCGAGTAAATAGCCAAGTTAATAATTTTTTTTCTCTGCGACCGAAACATACATTTAATTTTAATTTAATTTTGACGTCTGATTGAGACTAGTCGCGAATCAATACCGTCCGTTTGTTTTTTTTTATTTATTCAGGGTTATATTGACTATCACCACAACTGGGGTGGGCGTTAAAATATTTAATTTCTTTTTTTTTGTTATTCACAATATATGTGTCAATGTTAACCTGCCGTATTACTGGTTAATAATTCCCTACTTTATTTCCCCCTTATATTTCAGCTAGTGATAAATTCTGTACGAGCCCAAGCAACGATTAAAGCCCGTTACTTGTGGCCTACTATTACCTGTGTCTAAGTGACCTTTGACCCCTGGAATTTTTCATTTCCATTTATAGCTACCCGAGTACTTTCGACGCCGTTTCGAAAGTTTGTGGAGTAAACCATCATCAAAAATCTGGCGCTCGAGAACCGCCCGTAACCAGCGTCATTCGTTAGGAACCGTTTTCTCTGTAGCGAGAAAACCCCTTACAAGTTCTTTAGTTATGTATTTTCCTCCAATAAAGATATTAAGTTATTCGTTTATTTACTTCTGCTAGTTTTTTCTTTTCTACAGTTCAGATAGTACGGTCGATTGATTAAATATTTTTATCGTGCAACGTTTATTTTAGTTGTGCGATATTCATATCTGGCGTGCAATATTCATTTTTGTCGTGCAATTCTATATTTTAGTCTTACTTTGTATGTTTCTGGTGTGCAATGTCTATTACTGTCGTGCAATAAATATTTTTGTCGCTTGAAATATTTTTGGGTTGTTTAATATATTTTACTGACGTTCTGGGGGTCTATTTATTAGTTCAGTAGTCCTTTTTTGACGCGCCGTTAAATGTAACCCTATTTTTATTGCGATATTTTCGATAGAATATATTCCTGTTTAATCGACCCTTGTATTAATCGTATTATATTTTCATAACGCCCTAAGGGACTAATAATATAAGCGTTACAGAACAAGGGTGGCAGAACAACGTATTCAGTATTTAGTCGCTATAAATTAATTCGATTAGACGACTATAGGATCAATCTTGAATACATTGTTTCCAGCGCTGTTTAACGTCTAATTCAGTTGTCTAATGACATTGTATATAGTAAATTAATTATCCCAAATTGCTGGTGTGCAATTCCTCCATTTCGCTCGCAGCTCGTGTGCTTCCGGTTTTGTATAAGCGTAAATGAAATTTCGTGGGCACAATGAAAGTTCATTTACATTGATCATCATTTTACCTTTAAGTACATTATAATACTTATCTACAAGTGGAGTAAAGTGGTGTGCGAGTAAAGTGTTTTCATCTGAATGATTTTTGGTAAACCTTAAAGAGTAGCATAAACAGCGACGGATTAATTAGCAATAAAAAAACTTGTAGAATTTTAAGGAAAATAATGTTTACTTATGAATGTATCAGAAAAATGAATTAAGAAAATTTTATGGAAAAAGATAATGGAAAAATTATTTAAATAATAAAGGACGAACAGTAGGGGAAAGTGGCCCAAAATGATCTCAGCGGGCATAATAAATCAAGAAAAAGTGTTGATATTAGGAGACTTTAATTCTGCCAATTATGTTACAAAAACCTAGATGATTTACGCTATAGAAATATCTTTAATTTTTTTAGATTTTACTAATATCTCCCAAACTGTACTTTTACCTCTTTAATTCCAAACCCCTAAATTATTTTCCACCGATAACAATGAAACAAAAATTTTGAACACAAGATTACTTTTTACTTTGCAGTGTTTAACAAGAATGCATAACTCTACTGAAAAATATAAATTTAAAAATACACGTAAAACACGAGTCGCTACTAATATGGAACTCTATGTCCATCTCTTAAAAAAAGCAGTGACTCGCCACCACCGTTAACAGGAACTAGAGAGTCGTAAAATGCGCAATGTTTTTTTTTAAGATCCTGGTACAAAGGGCTTAAATATAACTTATTTGATAATGCAGTTTTGTTTCTTATTATACTTTGTCTCCACAGGCCTGAGTAAGTATCTAATACATGACTGAATGCGAAACATACGTAGAGGTTTTAAGTAAACAACGGGTCTGGGTTTTCTCAGAAAGAACTTGTCAATCGCCTGCTTAAAGTTAAAAAATCTTCCAGCTGCATTTCATGAAGGTCGAAAGGTGAGGGCTTTTCACGACAAGTTTTAATAATGGTATGCCAGTGTTCGGGGACTTGAAAAGTCTTGATCGTTTGGAAGAAACGAATGACCTAGCATGGGAAAAATGTAAGTTATATCTTCAAATATTTTCAGACAGTGAACTGAAATGAACAAAAAAGTGGATCATTACATAATTTTTGTTCTAACCTAGACATCCGTCACTGAAAATTATTAACTTTGGTGAAATTATATAAACTACTCTAGTAAAGTAATGAAGTAACATCGAAGTGACCTAGTTTTGACCATTTTTAGCAATGTTTTCAGTATGGACACACATTGAGGCTCTATCATCTGCCAGGTTATGAACACCTAAAAGGTAGTACCATAGTTGACGGCATCTAAAGGTCAAATTGTCTCTGATACGTGGAAGAGGAAGGTTTTGCATAAAATCGAAACAGACAACTATGCCTTCTCCGTTTTTAGCTTTAATTGTCCAAGATTTTTTTTAATCATAAAATGCTTGAGCCTTTCTTAAATGAACTTCCCTTTTAGATGCTACTGAACGCTTTAAATCTATATTTTCTGCTGCAGATTTAGTCTTAAACCATCGCAAATTGAACATGTCTATTTTTGGCAAGCCAAATTTTATGTTAAGTTTTGAGTAGAAAACTGACCAGTACACTTTATAAGATACGTTAATCTTATACACTTTTAAACATCTTGTACATGCGCCGCACATTTAGCCTTTCATCTAAATAATACCTCTTCGGATTTTCTCTTAAGGAGTAATGGGACTGCCTAGGTTTAAAGGATCTGATGTGTAATTTTATTAGATTTTTCATTTCTTCAGCTAAAGCATTCGGTCTGTTTTTGTGTTTGCCTCTCCTGTCAATGGGGGATTTTAAATTTTCGCAAAGACTTGTCTGATTCTGGCCAGCATTATACCATGTAGACTGAGAAAAGCTTTTTTACATGCAGGTACTTATTTCTAATAATACTTTTTATTATCAATCTGCTTTGTACGTACCTTGTATGTGTAAGCTGCGGCATGGTCATAATCATTAGGTCAAGCGTATTCATCTTCTGATGAGTTAGAATACTGTACCAGATTTCTTCTGTTCGACTCACGACATCTTCTTTGCTTGATTGAGCTCATCTCTATGAGATCGCAAAGATGCGAGTCTTGAAGGTTTTTTGACTGTATTTTGTAAAACTCTGTAAATACAGCGGGCACATCTCTAACAAATTTTGAGGTTACAGGAAGTTTAAACTAAGATTTATTAAAAAAGTTTACCTACAGTCTTTGCTCAGACGTTTTTCTGGTATTAAACGGCCTTTATGGTTCACATGCTCTAAGCCTTTAACTTTTTTGTCACGAATAATAACAGAATTTTGTACTTTTCTCGGTTTTTTACCGGAACAACATCTTGCTGTAAATCCATTATTGACAGTTTCTTACGACGTCGATTTCCCGCAAAAACAGTACATGTCACTGACTAGTGCTGTTTTAGCGGAACATGCTATATTTACATAGGCTTTTGTCGGGTTATATGAGTTGTTTTTGCCGGAAATAAAATTACCTACCGATAACTATGGATTATTTGAAGGCAGTGTTGTCTATACCTCAACAGTTAAATTTTCTGACATGTGCTGTTTTTGCTATAAATTACATTTTTAAATCATTTCATAAGCAATGACACGTCACGATAAAATATTTAACAACTTCAAAGAAAAGTAGTCTTTAATATTTTCATTAATAACATTCTAGATAAAAAATAAACTTTTAAACAAACTCACAATGAGTTTCATTAAGTTTGTGTCAAAATAGATTAGACATGTCCATTTCAAGTATATCATTATTAAGAAAACAAATTAAACTTTGTACGCATTACTTTTTAAATCACGCTACTGTTCACAATATTCCTACGCACTCCAAATTTAATAAAAAAATATCGCCCGCAATAAATTATGACAAATGAAGCACCTAAAAGCTGTTATTTTTAGGCAAACTGATCTCCCCGGCGGGAGCTTTCTTTGCGAGAACGAGTTTTAAACCAAAAGAGAACAGTAATAAAAACGGCATATTCACCGTAACTGACTACATTCTTTTGGACCAGTAAATGTAAAAATTTTACAACCAGACCTTAGCGAGCTCATAAATCAACTCTATAAAGAGTTACTCTAATTCTGGTGTCAAGATAATAAACAGGATTTTCTGAATGCGTTCTATATACCAACGAAATTTTCTAGCAAGAACGTTTGAAAGGAATAATACTGTGTGTCGTAATGAATACGAAAAAGTTATCTAAATGATTAATATTCTGCATACTTTTAATGTTCTAGGAATTAAAATTACACAATACAGTCACTTTCAGTAGCGGTTGTATCGAAAACGATCTCTGGTAATATATTTTTTTCCAAGGGAAAAATAACAAATTATACTCCAAAGTAAAGATTTTAAATTAATCCGTGTGATAGTTATTATAAACTTAATAACAAAAACAGTGAAAACCTTCTCGTTTTTTAATAATAAGGTGCAAATAGCTTATTGTCATTTGTAGAGTTATGTGATTTTCGGTAGAAAGAAAATTCTTATCAACTTTGACAAAAATAACTTTATTGACAACTAAACAAAACGTATATGTATATAACATAATCAAGTAGGGTTCTGAGTCACAATGAAACAAACAGTTAGTGCGCTCAGCTTCTAACATCATTCTTGTGCGAAAGTGACAACAAAAAACGATCCTGGCTGTCAGTGTTCAATAGGCTGCGATGTTAATCAAAACCAGCTAGGCGCTATCAACATCCTACCTGATGGTAGAGGTTCTGAGTTTTGCCTAAATTCAAATAGGGCGCGAGATCCGATGCTGCTTCTATTGGTTACTCGCGTCTTGTTCAAAATTTGGATGACGTTAATGTTTATCATGATGACACGATTAGTTTAATTCACTTGGATAAGCAAGAAATATGCATTCTTTAAAATTCAGTCGATTTTTGCTCAAACAAAATTTCTGACTTAAAAAAAAATTGTTAGAACTAAATAACTATTTTAAAGAAACTGAAAAATTTAAATTAGAAAATATTAAGTTAAAAAGAGATCTGGCTAAAGTAAATAAAAAAAGTTCAAAATCTGGAAAATTGCAGTTGAATAAAAATGTAGAAATTCAAGATGTTTCTGAAAAACCTAATGAAAATCTTGTTAACTTAATCAAAAATATTGGAAACTTTCAACTTTACACAGAAGAATACATTTTTTTGTGTTAATTTGTATTGCACCTAGCTATATTCCAGCTAACCATTTGTCTTTATTGAAAATTCCGTCACTGCTTACGTAAGATTCATCTGTCCATATTATTTTTGTAAAGAATGATAATTTTTGGTCTATGTTTTCAAGGTACCAATTGCAAAAACTTCGGGATTGGTTGGAAATGCTGCTGTTTCCTTATTTTATAGGGCCTGATTTTGTATTTTTTTAAAACTGATAATGCTTGTTTTCGTGATATCCCAGACTCGGCTTCAATTTGACGACTTGATATTGAAGGATTTGCTATGTACACTGTGACTTCTTCCCAGTAGACGTTGATGTCTCTGCTTCGTTAGCAGCATACGAATCAATCAGCTGGTCACAAGATGTGCTAGTCAGCCCGTCACAAGAAGTGTTGGCCCTTCACAAGGACTACTGGCCCGTAACAAGAATTGTTGGCTTTCACAAGTATTGATAGTCCGTCACAAGAATACTGGCCCGTCACAGGAAGTGTGTGCCCGTGACAAGAAGTGTGTGCCCGTCACAAGAAGTGTGTGCCCGTCACAAGAAGTGTGTGCCCGTCACAAGAACCCCTTTTTTTAATCCGCAAAGGAGGAACAAACTATGCACCAGATCAGCTTGAACGGCAAATTCGTGAACGACTTATTCAGAAAGACTACATATATATGTGGACACTATGAGATTCAACACGTGGTTAAATATATCCTCCTAAGAGCTCCTACAACATGTGATCACCAAAAAATACTACCAAAGCCACATTGTTGTAACTTAACACAAAAAGGTTGCTTCGCAATATCCCAAATGGATTGAAACGACTTCCAATAAATTTCGAAACAATACTTTCCAAATCAAAAACCTCGTGTCGAATAACCGTCTCGAAAAATCCAGAAAGAGAAGACGGAACAACTTCATTTGTCATCTCCCAAACCAGTAATACCAACATACCTTAGTGACAGATAGGTGTCTCATCAGCGCCCTCTATTACGAAATAAATTCTTGACAAAGAGGGCTAAAATAAGCAAACAAAGCCTCTAAAACGAAATAAACAGCCTAACTAAACCCAAATAGAGGTCCAATCTACCCCAAACCGATCATATATTCGCACTTAACGTCAGAGCGGAAATGCTAGACCGACATCTTGAATACAGGGCAGTCACATGCTCACCCCGAGTGTCACAGAAGGACCGCTCTGTTCGAATATCGAACCAAAAGCACAGTGGTTAAAAATGCGGGTATAAAAGGACCCATTAAATAATTATTGAACACGGATTAAAACTAGTGAATTCTTATTTTTATGAAAAACCGCTATAAGGCCAAATTTAAACGTTACAATATATGTTGAATCTTATTTTTTTAAAGGTTACAACAATTCTCTTTTGCCTAAATTTTATATAAGTTTTAATTAATTTCCTTCTGAGAAAGCTAGAGTTTATAATTATCACTAGCTTTCTTAAAATAAAAAAAGACAATTATTGGCGCCTCTCTCTCCCAAAAAACTATTATCCTCATAGGTGTCTATTAGAAAGGCCGAATTGAATTCACGACTGAGAAAACTATATGGTCAATATGTTCATTTCTTTTAGTCAAAATTTCTTATGTTTTAAAATTAACATTTTATTACAAAATAACGCCGAGCTATTACAACATTTGATCAAGATCTGATGATGAAATGTATAATGAGATCAGCAAATTTAATTAGTGACGACATCTGCATGACTTTGGAGTCAATTTTTTAAAATTACATTTATAACTTTTTATCTTTTATCCAGAGATCGTTCAATATTTAAATAAATTCTACCAAATTCACACCGGCATTTTGAATAGTTTTGGAGTATCCCTCTAACCGCGCCATTATACCTTATTTCACCATCGGACCCAGACCCTCGTCATAATATCGCCACGGCGTTTACACATTAATTTATATTCCTGCAAATCCTCTTTATCCAGTTAAGGTTTAAATAGGAAGCAGGAAGATGTTCGTAACATTGTTTCTAGAGTTAAGATAGAGGCGACTCGGTAATAACCATAAAGTGTCTGTTTGTTATCGACGTGTACAAACATGAACATGCTTCTGTTGTCGTTGCTGTTGGCTGTTTATCAGCCATCAAATAATAGAGGTGAATGTAGATAGCGAGGATGACCTTCGTTCGTGACCTACATTTTAAAATATTATGTACGTTCTTACCTTCGGGAACAATTTGTTATTTAAAATATAATACGTTGCTTATACAGTGTATAGAATAAATTGGTTGTTTACTAAGGACGGAGTATCCATTGGGTTTCTCGATGAATCTACGTCAAATATCCAGGGTGGGCCACTTAAAATTGTTATCATTGAAACAACTATTTAGAAACTGTATCTTTACTCTTTATTTTATCGTCTTTACACTTACAAAAAACAGACGATCCAGTCTGGGAACTATTGGTAATATTTTAGGTACAAATTTATAGTCCAGACAATAATATAAAATAAAATGAAATACATTCATGACACACCCCCTCTTATCTTCGTTAATAATTGAAGTATTAAATTTTTTTGTTTAAAAGGTTGAAGTAAGATCTTTATTACAACAGATTCAGTTATTCTGTGACGATTTTTCCGGAAATAACAGAAAGTCGCAAGTTTTGATTTAATCCCATCTGTACATAAATATTTTTTGATTAATCACCAGACTGGGAGCTTGTTGTTTGAAAGATCCCATCAAATTAAATGTTTAAATAAAAACTGATACCTATAAAGTGTATAATAATTGTAAATTCATTGACAAGTAAAAATTATTTTCCACGCCTTGTTCTCAATTACCATAGGTAGTACCCATAGATATATAACCAAGACAGATAGGATTATTTACAAAATTTTTGAAGAATGAACGGTGGTGTCCGCAGTAGAAACTCAATAATCGGATTGAACATTGATGCCAAGTTTACGTGCTTTTAACTATAGATATATATAACCAATACAGATTACACAATTTCTGAAGTCAACGCGGATGATCCTCGACAGAAATGCAATATTTGGATAAAATTAAAATATTGATGCCAAGTTTGCGATGTTTTTTACTGTAGTAATGTTATTGCGTTTGCTTGAATTACTGTTAGGTCTTTAAATTGTCCAAAAAAAAAAAATAATGTCTGACAACAGCGGAAGTAGAGTAGACCGCAATTGTGGAGGGTCGTATATTGTTTCATTCATAAAAATTCCTTCGATACAGTACTAGTCCAGGAGCTAGTGAATTTTTTCGTACTTGTTTTCCCGGTCCGTGTATATTTAAATAATCTATTCCCGGTGAACTGTATATTTAAAATGGAACGCCAATCTATTAACAAAAGTAAGCCAGATTGAATTCGCGCATTACGTCACATCGATACAAGTGAGCTTGTTTACAAAGTGCCTTTGCAGGCTTATTTTGCCCATTTCATGTATTTGTTTTTAAATCATGTTAAATTACTATTTTTGAAACTTAACAAGGAGAAAATTCAATTAACTCTTCCCTTGTGTATATATATATAAGATAAATTAACTAAAGTTTTATTAGTAAAGTATTAATACTAAAATTTTAATGTAATTTACAGAAAATAACTAGGTATGTATTTGTTTTTAATTAATTTGATAATTTATGAAAAAAGGGAGTAAAAGTGGAATGACCAGTGGCCAGTAGGTCAGTCAATACAAAGTATCATATATTTCTATTATAACATAACTAAAATACCTACATCTTTTAATCATAAGGACATAAGTTAAAAACCATTTTAATATATGCATTAGAATGAAGTAATAATAACTTAAAGAGACGAGGTCTTAAAGTAATAGCTGGTACATCATGTTTTTTAAACGTTTCCTCATTGCTGCTAGAATGAAATCACTTACTATGAAATGTGCTCTAAAAACGGCATTTATAGCAGTCAGTGTTCAGTCTTAGGATCTCTTCCTAAAGCCCTCATCCAAGCTGCATACATATTAAAAAATAATTAAAAAAGAACATATTATATACCTATATAGTTTTCGGTTCTGGGTGCCCTAAAAGAGGACACTTAGCCGACAATTTGGCTCAGATAGCTAAAACCCAAAAGTCCCACCCCAAACCAGGACGTATTGCTATCCTTTTAAGTAAAAAATAACTACAAATAACTTACCTGAAAAATGAAGGCGTCTAACTTTACACCAAAAAAACCATACACTTTTTCCCATTGTTGCAAGCACCCGATGACGATTAGGTAGATATCAACTAGAAGCATGTACTTAATGGTTATAAAGCTTATTTTAACACAAAAAGAATAAAGCACTAGTCGAAAAGCAGCAATCAAATATAAATGGACCACAATATTAAAATTCAAATTAAAAACTATATAAAAGACAAATACTCTAAAAGCGCAAAAGATCAGAACCAAATAAAATGAATAACCATAATAACCTAAAAATCACACTAAAATTGCAAAAACTATTACTGTATGCGTCGGATTATCGCAAATGTCAAAAGTACAGTGTTTCCATGAAAATTTAGATATGTTTTTAGCAGTATTATAGTACCATTTCTACCTCGCGCATCCAACGATATTGGCGTTCCACAGTTCACTGTATTACTGTATTTTCCTCACACCTCTAGTATAAATGATTTGACATAACGAAACTAACAATAATTATAATTAATGTAGAGTAATAAGTGATTTGTGAATTCAAAATAAAACAATTATATAAAAGTGTAAAAGGAAATGTAATTTATTTCCCTATTTTCTTCTGTAATATCTTTAATTATTATGTTTAATTTCTATAAATAAACCAACTGGTTAGGTGAAACATTGTGATATAAGATTTTATTTATGTGTCCTATGCTTACACTTTAATATACAAAACAGCTGGAACATTCTTTAAATAATTGTGGTCGTAGAAATAATTATGTACATAACTCGTTTGAAAGTGTATTTTATGCACTTACCAAATATATTATCCATACAGATTAATCAGACTATTTTTTTTTACTTAACTTCAGTACATCTCTTACTACTAAAACTATTTTTATCAATGGAAAAAAAGGGCCGTGTTCTCGTATGTTTTGACGCATTTATGGCCTCAGCCCATCGGATCCCCCCTCTAAATATATATGAATTTTGCTTAGAATTGCTAATCCTACAATTCTCTATTCGTGCTTGCTGACTGGGAAAATAAATACCGAAAATCGTCACTGTCTCCTGGACTATACAATAGATGATGATGAGAACTTCACAACAAATACACTTTTATGAATGGCTAGTTGGGGATGTGGTAGTACCCCCCTTTCCCCGCTCAGCTACCACGTATTTTAAAGAGTTAACACTCTAAAAAATGACTTTTATAACTGTACCAACTCTGCCCTCTCTACTCCTCCTACGACGCTCCCAACTCTAGCCTGTAATGTCATTCTTCGTTTTCGTGCGAAGCTACTTCGTTGATTTTTGCATTCTGCCCGAAAAAATTGGATAAATAATGGGAAATTTAAGAAAAAAGAAAACCTTAAGTTCTTGCGAAGACTCCTCAAGCTCATTCGATGAGGAATTTATTTATTTATTTATTTATTTACAAAAAAGGAAAACAAGACATGACGAATCCAAAAACAGTTTTGTCCATTATTAAAAAAAAAGCAACCGGCTGTCTTAATTTTAAACTTAATTTTACTTCAAAACACTTACCCAAACTATCTGTCATTATTGCTGTGCATTTTGTTCTTTTCAAACTTATATCTTTAATTATTTCTGAATCAGGGGCAATGTTTTTTTAGTAATGGTAGGAGGGAGTTGGGAAATGGTGCGCACTTAAGCGGAAATTTTATTTGTGGTGAGACTATGATAGACAATTTAATTTAAAAAACGGTATGAGGTGCCTCACTTATTCTAATTTATATTTGAAGAAAATATTATGACAAAAAAGTGACATTTACAAAAGTGAAAAGTTGCATTTGCGCACAATTACCCACCCCAGCAGGCAATGATGCGCACGGGTTAGGTTATCGTGCGCAATAAATCTTTCTTATAAAAAATAGTTATTTTCCTAACAAGTGCGGAAAATGTTACTTTCCCGCACGCGACTGCCGTTGGCCAGAACGACGCGAATCGGAGTTCGGGCAAGCGGTCAAGTGCGGGAAAGACACTTTACGCATGAGTTAGGAACATTATTTTTTCTACGACCGTATATACAAAAAAGTAGGAAAAATTAATTTTGGAAAATTATTTTATTTCAACATATACAAATCTTTAAATAAAAACAACTAATTATTATGGATATTAATGTTAAATACAAAATTTGTAGCATTTTGTAAATTATGTAAAATTGCCGGTACAGAGGAATTAGTTGGTGTTAATTGGCTGTTAATAGTCGTAATGCTCGTAGATTGAAAAGATGACGTGGACGGGAGTGACATCGGTTGCAGGTCGCATGAAGGTGAAAATGACGGTGGCAGCATAGGTTGCAAGTCATTTCTATTTGAAAGTATTTTATTCGAAATGTTTTTCTTCTGTGTTTCGGAGTCCTCCAAATAGCCTTCAGCGATAGTAGTGGACTTCCAGCCACCGAGACGTTTTATATTGGTTATCGCTTCACCTGAGTCTGCTAGGAATGTTGCTGAAGAACGTCTAAAACTGTGTCCTGTATATCGTTCAGGATTAGGTAGACGCAAATATGCAGCAATATCTGTTGGCATCTTATCAAAGGTGTTTACGCCAACGCACTGAATTGAGCATTTTCCCTTTTTATAATTAATAAAAAAGCGACGATGCAGAGTGGTAGGTGGTCGTAAACCTGCGTACTTTCTGTACAGCTTCAGAAAGTTTCCATTATTTATTTCTTCACATAAAACAAATGATCTTGAAGAATGATTTTTGGAATCGGAAATTTTCACAACTATCAGATTGCCTTTATCTTGTATATCATCTAGAGTGATATTTACAAGCTCCGCTCTGCGGAGAGCACCAGCTAAAGCAAAAATGGTACTCACTTTAATCATAAGGTATACCTCATCAGGGGCTAACATAAACCTGGATATATCTTCTTTGGTAAAAACCTGCGCCTTCTGTGCTCGAAAACCAACATTTTTTTGTTTTAGAAATGACGTTAACTTATGGAACTGGCTTATATCCAAATTTTGTTTTATTTTTACTAAACTTTTCACCATCGAATAGCGAGACCATAAAGTATTAGATTTCAAAAACTTACTTAGGTGCGAAAAATACGCCAGAAACACCTCTTCTTTGTAGGTTTTTACCCCTTCCTGTTTACACCATGTGACAAAATGGCGTATTGTTTTTCATATCTTCCTCGTGATTTGTCAGGTAACACCTCCAAGTGTGCTTCATTTGCAGCTTTTAAAATGGCTTCGGGCAGCTCTTCATCCGATGAATCCATTATTTCTTTAATTTATTTTAATTCAGTTGACGCTTCAACAAACAACTTTGACGTTTTTGTAACAATAACACGCCTTGGTTACCATATAGCAACCATATCAAGCCATACATGTCACAGCCTAGTCTGACTTTTAAAAATATACAGAAGGTATATAAAAATATCTCTATTATTCAAGTTTTCCAAAAAATTAAAATTATTACAAAAAGCAAGAAAAAAAGTAAATTTTATTAAATGGAATAGTTGGAAAATACTAAATTACCTATTGTAACAATAGTTATAACATCCGAGGTAAAAAAACTATACAATAGGTAAGGCCAAATATTCATAATTTTCCTGCACTAGTGCGGGAAAGTGACACTTTCAAAACTAAATTGCGTGCGGAAAGTGGGTAAAAATACACGGTCGTAGAAAAAATATTTATTCTTCAAATTAACATCAAAACTAGTTACAAAATATTAAATTTAATGTAAGCAGAAGTCACTTTGTAATTTTCAGGAGTGTCTACACCAGTACAGTTTGCATGGTTCCAAGAAGAGCATAACACACAGCGGTACCATAATTCCCCATTCTTGCCAATTTATCCACATATCAAACATATCTCGTTATGTTTCGAGGATGTTACTGGAGAAGATGGTATGTAGCTTAAGTCAATATCGTCTAACTCGTCGTCGTCGCATATGTCGGACCAATCCTCCTCCAATGAGTCATCAGATGTCTCAGGTGTTGCCTCTCTCTTCATTTTTTGTTGACCTTTAATTTTTTCTCTCTCTTGTGTTTCTGTTTCTTCATTAAAACATCTTACAGTTTTCTTTTTAAGTCTTTTGTCTTTCTCCTTCTTCTTAACGTTTTCTTCTCTCAATATTTTCTTTTCTTCAGCTATTTCTAATTCTTCAGGACAGGTGTGCTTGTATTTTCGAACATAGTTTGTTTCGATTATTCCTTTTAACTCGTTTGGTAACCTTTTTGGTTGGTATAGGAGCCATGGTTAGAAAAGAGTTCTCTTTGGATGTATTTTGCTGAGAATTTTCGTAATTAACTAAAACATTTGATCCAGTTTCAGTAGGCAATGCAACGTTAGCCTTTGCTCTGGATAAGGTAGGACCATTCTCGTTAGAATCTTCTATAGTGCAGTTGGGTACATACTTGGAAGGTGCAAAATCATCCTCATTAAATTTATCCGGATTTAATGGATAAATTCCTGAAGTACGAAATCCTGAAGCGGCTTTCTCCATTGTGGCGACTTTCATAAATGCCTTGTTTAATAATTCAGCGACGTCATATTGTGTTATTTTTTGATGACAAGAAGAGGATAAGTAAAGATCATATTCTCTATAAAGAGCGTTCTTTAGTAGACTAAAAAATGTTAAATCTAATGACTGAAGATGGTCTGAAGTGTGGGGTGGGAGGGATACCATATGAATATTATTTCACCTACAGAAATTATAAGCCGAAATCGAAATATGACTTGAATGGTTATCTAGAACCAAAAGGATGGGGTCAGTTGCAGTGGGCTTTGTATGTTTTGCATAATGAGACAACCACTCAGAAAACAACTCAGAATTAATCCAACCATTTTTCGAACATTTATAGACAACACCTAGGGTTCCGTTTTTTTGAAGAGTTGTTTGCATTCTTTTGCGGGGATAAACAATCATAGGCGGGATGTAATTCCCTGAAGTACTCATACAGAAAACGCCAGTTATGGTCCTTCCCCTTCCACCGGATGTAGCGGAGCCCACTTTTTTTGCTCCCTTGGCACCGTATACTTTCGGAAATTTGTAATACCTATTTTGTCCATGTTGAATATTCTGTTTGGTTCAAATTTAAATTTCTGCATGAGGATTTCAAGATTGGAATAAAATAATTTTACAGATTCTTTATTAAGGATGTAATCCGATTTAAGCTCGTACCCTCAGACAGACTGAGGTGTCTTAGTTTTACATCAGGAAATCTTTTTAAGAACCCATAAAGCCATGTCTTTCCAGCTAATCCCTTTTCTCGATTAAAGTTATGGACAATATTATGCTGTTCTGCATACCTAAATGCTAGCCTTCTTAGCCCATCAGGTGTCAGTCCAAAAAATAGTTTTGAAAGTAACAAAACATATTCTTTTAACTCACGCTCTATTTCTTTTGAGAATACTGTCTTGCGGCCCTATCGAGGTGGTGTCAGATCATTTTCTAGCAGCTTTTTTCTGAGGGTAGATTCTAGTATGTTAAAAGATGTGCCCACTTCCCTAATTTTTCTTCCATCGTTTCTTATGGCATCCAGCGCATTTTGCAGGCTTTCGACCGTGTAGGACAGGATGGCAGTCTTACGTGTGTGACTTCTAGGCATCTGGAAACAATAAATAAACTTATTATGACTGCTTACTAATTAATAACATGTTTATTTTTTATAAATCCATGATACGACAAAAAACTATTTATTTACTTATCATTCAAATGTGCCAAAGCATTCAAAAAATACTAGATTATAAGAAGACATCTCATTTCAAACGATTGAAAAAAAATTGTGCACTTACCGCCTTATTTTCTGATGCCGATAAGTTATAAAGATCCGTTGAAAAATCGAAAAGTCTATCTCACGGCGGTGGTATGCAAACTGACGTCACTAATGATCGCGCCAGAAATTGAGCCATCGCGTAGGAGAGAGCAGCACTGGTCGAGCGCTCCGGATAACCCGCGAAATTTGAAATATCTTGGTGCGCTAGATTACCCGCTGCGCAGCATTACCCAACTCTCCCTTAAGGTGCGATTTTGGTGGTGTTGCTCTAGCTGCGCGACTAGAGACGCTGGCCGCGGCAGCTGTAGCCGCGATGAAAAGATGTTTTCGGTGACGCAGTTCTAGGCAGCCGTTAACTGCGGACTGTAGTATTTTTGTCATTTTAAATTTTTGCCGGGTTTATTAAAAAATATGGATTACGACGATTTGATAACATTAATTTTATTAGAAGAGAAAGATGAAGAAGAATTTTACCAAATGTTATCTAGAAAAAGGTGTAAAGTAGATGAAATGTTTAAAAGGCGACGCGAGAAAGGGTAATATGATACTAACCTTCTTTTTTGATTTCTTTAGCGACCTTTTTCCAACAATTTTCTTTAATAACAAAATTTTTGTAATTGTTGTCTTCATAATCATAAATTACGGGATATTTTTGTATTTCGCTGATTAAAATTTCAGCGTCATTTGACGTAAATGGCGTCATTTTTTGCCCTAGTCACTACGATTTCAGCCGCTCGACTGCTTCGCGAGCAGTCGAACAGCAGCCGCTGCAGCGCGGGCTGCCGCCGGTTTAGTCGCGCTGCGCAAACCAAATTGGTTTCATTTGAAACTGTACAAACCAGTACAGCGGCTGGAGACGCAGCTACTAGCCGCCGCAGCCAGCCGCGTCAGCCAGCCGCGTCACCGAAATCGCACCTTTACTAGAGTGTACATAAACGAAAATGACAGGTTGTTTGTGGCAACTAACCCACATAGTTTTAATTTGGTAATTCTTATATTTTTTATTAAATTCGAAGTTCGATACACAGAAGTAATTTTAACATTTTCTGCCACCCTTTTTGCATTTACCTTGTGTTTACTGCTATACGCATTTTTTTAAACACTGATTTGTGTGAAAGTAATCTGATTCTATACCTGGCAGAAACTTGTACCTTTTTAAGCCATCCAATAAACATCGTCATTTTTAAGCAGGCCTCATTAAATTTGTTTGAGAATCCACATCGGATGCATTTTTTACATCTCGAGCGTTTTTTTATCCACATCGGACACATCTACTACATCTACATCTGCGTTTGTTTATCCCAGATGTACCTGTTCAGATTACATTTTTTACACCAGGGCTGGTATATCTAAGGGGGTCGCGACATAGGAGTCCATTTTGGACGCCATTTTTTTCGAAATAGTAGTCTCCTATTGATCTGGCAACGTAGCAACCTGTAGTCGCCAGGCTTACCAATATAAGAAAAAAAATCAATGTTTTTTTAAATGACATTTTCATTATAAAATGTCCATATTTTTTGGGTTAAAATATTTTAATTTAATAAATTATTAATAATCTCACATGTACATAGAATACGTCGTGAAAAGTAGATCACTTTCAATTTTGTGCTGTTTTGGTTTATTTTAAAAGGTAATTGAGGATATGAAGACAATTTTCTTATAGATGGGGATGCATAACAAATTATGGCTTCCTTTTTTAGAGCTCTTCCCCTAAGTCTATTTATTTTAGGTCTTTTTAAATTGTTGGTGGGTATTATTCACTTAATTTTTATGTTTTTATTTAATTTAAATAATTTTGTGTAAAATCTTGCGATTTATTTTCTATACATTTTAGTATGTATTTGTAGGCTACATATTACAAAGGATGGCTTTGAGATACCTTTACAACAGAGGTAGGTACTTTCCTAAAACTGGCCGAAATTTGAAACTGAATACAGTTTTTAGAGAAAATCTCCAGTAAAAAATGTCTGCATGCAGAATAACATAGCATAGAATAACATAGCATAGAATAGAATAGCATAGATTAACAAAGCTGACAAAAGAGTTTGACAAACCTTTGTCAAGCTTTTTTAATATTTTAGGACAATAGTGTTAACAGCAAACCACAACAATAACAACCAAAGTTTAGTAATCAAGCGAAATATTTCAGTATCTCCAGAATTATATGTATGGCTTCGAATAGGAAATTACCTAAATAAACATACCTAGTGAATATTGTATTTAAAGAATATATTTTTTATCAAAACTTTTGTGCTTCTACTCCAATACTAACCACATTACCATATAGAAATGCATTTTATAGCAAGATTCGGATCAAATGTACCCACAATTTATAAATATTATTGAACATTTCAAATAACACCTGTTTTTTATTTAAATAAAACATGTTAAATATATGTTTTTATTAAATAAATTAGTCTCAACCACACATTTTTTTTTTGTTTTTACTTCTAGTGTAAAAGTGACTACTAATTCATAGTCTTTCAAGTTTATTATTTAAAGAGACCAGCTACTACAAATAATTCTATTGATGATAACTAATTTCTCTTTAATAATGGTTTTGCATTTATCAAGATTTTACAGCACTTTGTTTATATGAAACATCTATTTAGCTCTTAATGAAATCACATTTAAATCAAGTAATTACATTTTTATATTCAACTTGTATGTATTCTTATTAGAACTTAGTCACTTTTTTTTTAATTTGAATTTTTTGAGTGTGGTAACTGAGCCCATTCACCAAACCACAAACTTAATCACTTAAAAATGTTGAAAGAGAATGTTATAAAGGTAAAAATTCCTTCTTCTATGATGTTTTCCATGCAATTTTAGGTTGCAAACGTTTTGTTCAACACCTTTTTTACAATTTATCCCAAGCAACACTATGAAAGATTTAAATCCTGGATTTACAGCATTCAGTTTTGAGATGAGTGCAGCCACAATGCAGTTTCAGAGATAATTTTTACATGAACACTTATTTACCACAGCACAAACGCATGTACCTATTCATATGTAACATTAAAATAAAGTGGAAACAAATTGCATAATTCGGTATATAAAAAAGTACAAAAAACTATGAGGAAAACAGTGGTTCATTCCACTTGTACCATATTGACATTATTTTGCACGATGCAGGACAAACGATAACCGTGGATTTCGCCAAACGAACATCAGAAAAGTGTTGCCAACTTAAGCTGACTACTATTTCCCCCCTAGCCTCAGTCACCCCCTCATCCATTTACTGGGTCTATGTCGCGACCCCCTTAGATATACCAGCCCTGTTTTACACCTCGATTTGAAATGAGATGTTCGTTCCATGCCAGAAAGTAAGTGTTCTGTGAAGTCTGGTTTGTCAATTTATTCTTTGTTTATGCTAGCATGAATATAAAAGTGATTAGTTTGTTCTTCTTCTTTTTTTTTTTTTTTTTTAATTTTTGTTTATATTTCAAATTTAGGTTGATTTGTAGTCTCAAAAGTCAAATTTAATAAGTATGAACTTCTAACTTGTTATTGACATTTTATCACGAGACCAAATAAAGTCTAGAGCGTTTGTTTATAACATCTACATTCAGATCTTATTCTCTATCACGTGACAAAAAATTCACAACATCTTAGATGCATTCGATGTGGATTCTCAAACGCGGCAATGGTTTGCTCGTTTTTCTTTATCTACACATTTTTTCCCTCGTATGATATGTAAAATTGATACCATTTTCAAGGGGAAAAAACCAGTTTTAACGTTTGGGCGTGCTTTGTAGTTGTTTGAAAACCAAATATTTTTAGAACAGAAATGATTTTTTCGAATGGCGAATACGTTGACGGACTGAACTCTCGCTTGACAAGGCAAGGACACTAAATCACGTAGGAAGTTAATTATGTTTGGTAGGGCATATTGGAGACGGTTCAATGGTTTGGAAACCATCCCACAGACGGCCTGTACCAAATTGTCATGCTCCAATGCACCGCCAGTCTGTTCACCGCCTCTTTTTTCTCTTGATTAATATTTTTATCGGATGGGAACAGACGTTCTACATTAAATTTGCAACAGCTAATCCTGAATTTTTGTATAATTCGATGAATAAATATAATAAACAAACCTAAATTGTTTTGACTAGATACTTTTGTTGCCTTTATAAGCATTGTGGCGTCCTGATTTTTTATTTTGTTCATGACTTATATTGAAAGGAAGAGTTTCTGGAACATTAGATAAAAGCTTAACCGTCAAAAACTTGGGAATATTACGTGATTATGGTCCTAGGGCTTTGGTTGTTTATTAATAGAACCAAAGACATTACAACATATAGACAAAATGTTTCATTCATAAATCCCATACAATTGCGGACTGTTATTGTTTTAAAATTGTTAGTGAGTGGAAGAGAGAAATTCAAATCTCTTATGACTGGCCTGGTAACGTTGTAAACAGTGTCCATAATATGCTCGCCAGTGGCGTAGAGTTTTAAACTTACCAGTATTCTCAGAGTAGTATGTTAAAAAAATACGTAAATATGAATGGTATATTTTTTTAGTAATATAATTATGATTATTTTTTCATGTAGGTAGATTAGATTAGATTATGGGTTGGACTTTATTTGTCCTTGTCCACCGCGATCTATTCAGATCTATTGTGGGACTCCTGTTTGTTTTATGCCCGTATGCACCGTACACGTTTAATCCAGATTAAGGGTTTAATCACGTTTAGTACTAGTTTTAGCTATGCACCGTAATAAAAATCATTTTATTCTAATCCGTCAATATCGGAGGATCAAATTAATAATCGAGATTTTCTTACGTCAAAAAGATGTCAACGTTTTGTCAGTGTCAGTGACAAAATTACAAGAAGTGAATATTTTTATACGATGGGCAACTTTGTAATATTTGAGAGGTTTTTAATATTCTAACGGTAAATCATAATTCTGTAGTTAGATGGCCAATCCAGATATGTTGAAAAAGGTAAAAAGAAGTAAGCACTACATATAATATTAAAGTTATTTTGTCCACTTTTAAATGTTGATAATGTCATATCTAGTAGTATAGGGAAAGTATTTACATAGGTATATTGTTTTTAACAGAAAAGCTTGAAATACAGCAGTTTGTATGTTTTAAATTACCAAAAATTAACATAATACTATTGCCATCTTATTATAGAATTATTAAATTAATTTGACATTCTTTTTTACCCTGTCTAGAATTTGGTACATTTTAAAAATAGGGCTTCTATCTTCAACAGCCTCTTATCCTTTGACAAACATTTCTCCTACTTAAATCTGATGTTTCATTCTTCTTTTTGTGAAATTTATAAAAATCCAGTGTTGTCAGATTACTAAACTTGATTAGCTAATCCGTAGCTGGTTCATAGAAAATAATCACTATACTCTGTTTTTAAACTAAGAAGAGCGATTTGAATTTAAGTTGGCAATTCTGTAGCCTTCTGATTGGTCAGATTACAGTCAGTTTCACATATTACTTTTTAGCATGAACATCAGCTAATAATTGATATTGTTGACAGTTCTGACATTTTATAATTTGATATCTCATCCATTACTTAGTTTTTACTTTATTTCGTAAATAATAGTTCTTCAGTAAGCAATTTTATTGAAAATCTACAATTATGGATCCTTCTACACTGAGTACTATTAAAGGTAGCAATTCCTGAAAAGCCTTACAAGAAAGGGAAGACACCTTATTATTTTACATGCTGATTCTGAAGGTTTTGTAGAAAATGCATTATTGGTTTTTGAAGGTAAAAAGATGGGAGATTACCATGAAGAAGTATTTTAGAAAAAAATAATTTTATTACTGATTTTTTAAAACTAAAAATTGAATTTCTAACCAAAATGATTAAAATGTAACTAAATATTTAAGCAAATTTTATTTATTAGAATAGAATAAAACTATTTTCAAAATTGTTATGACATTTAAAACACCATCTACTACTTTAGGGATAATCTTAATTTGGCACAATAAGTTAACATTACTTTCACAAAAAATATTTTAAAAATACTTAAAATTAATACATAGGTATGTATGAATAGTTCACTTTAAAAAATATATGTTGACATGTAGTGTTATGAAAATGTTGGTTCCAGTTTTCAAAACAAATTCTGACTCATAGGCCTGTAAACTTTTGAATGTATTTATTTGCCCTCTAGCGCATTAACCATGGGTTAACACTAAATAAGCCATAATATCCACATTACTCATAGAAGAGATACCAGTTACTATGTGATCCACTTGTCCATTCACTGATTAACTTTTACTTTTTATACCTATAACAAATTATCCTTAAAAATGTAAACAGATCTTTATATTTTATACTAACCTGGCTACATCTGGATATTCCATTAACAATTTTCTTAAATATTTAATATCCATTTTAAAAAGATCATAGTTATTCTCAAAAAGTCGATTTCAAAAGCAAGAAAAAAGTATTTCTGACATCAATCAACAACCATATTGACTTTAATTTGACAGTGACATTTCGGTTTAGACACACATTTCAGATCACAATAATGTGAAATTTGCGACCGTTGTCTGGGACCAATTAAAAAATTACTTCTATGATATTTATTCGTTTCTTAACCGCTCATTGGCCGTTCGCCGACTAAGGCCGATAAAGATAATTATTTTATAAATTTTGAACACGACTATATTTCGAAACTCGCTCTTAGCAACAAATCTAGTTACTTTTCCCTGTGTAAATGCGTCTTTTCAATTCGTTCCTCCTAGTTTAAAAACAGAGTATAGTCATTTAAAAAGAGATTTGCAAATCTGGATTAAATTTTAAAACGGTGCATATGGGCGTTAGAGTATGTCGTCTAGCCTGGTCTTTTTTATTAGTCTTAGTTGCTTTGACAGTGGCTCCCGCATGTAGTTACATGCATTTAGCTTTTCTTCGCCCAATGTTAGAAACCTCGTTCCAGCCAGGCATTCACATTGACACAGAATGTGGAATATTGTTTCCTCTTCTTCTTCACAGAACCTGCACAAAGTTGCTTCTTCTGCTGGATTTATGATACTCATGTGCCTTTTGAGGCGACAGTGTCCAGTAAGAAGGCCTACTGTTATCCTAACGATTTGACGCTTTTGATCCAGTAGGTCTTTCGTGAACTTGGCCGATGGTTCCTTGATGAACTGTTTGGCCTGTCTCAGTCTTGGATAGTTGTTCCACCATTCCTGAGACTCTGTTTGCATCCATTGTTTAATGGATGCCTTGCACAATGCCTTAGCAACTCCACAGAAGGGTCCGGGGCCTGTCATGGCCTTATCTGAGCCTCCTCGGGCTAATTCGTCGGCCTTTTCGTTGCCCTGATATCCCTCATGGCCTGGAACCAAGGCTAAGGTCATCTTATTTTAACTACTTAGCTCTGTCAGGTGTTCTAGACAGTCTTTCACCAGTCGTGATTTGATTTCTTGTGAGAGAATTGCCTTCAGAGTATATGACAATAGTTTTGCATGATACTTGCTGATTTTTCATGTAGGTAAATCCAAGTACAAGTAAATTCAAATACAAGCGAATTCAAGTTACCTTTTGATATTTAATATTTATTGGTTTATAGTTTATTGGCATTTACTATTATTATTTAAAATTTTAAATTAACATTAAGTAGGTAGGGGTATTTAAATAAAACACTGTCCTAAAAATATATAATTTTTTAATTAATAATTACAAAAAAACATTGTATGGTAAAAAATATCGTAAAAAATCTGTAAACATTTTTAAAATAATGTTTTAAATATATAAAATACTTTAATTTTATTAACTAAAATTTCATTTAATTTTTTTATGCTTAGTTATTAATGTTATAACTTACTGCAACGTTTCTTTTTGCATCAGGTGGTGTTCCAAAAACAGTTGAATCAGAACTAAAAACCCATACATTAGATATACATACATATAGGTAATAAATAATGTTTAGAGGTAAACAAAAAATTAATATTTTGTATTTTTACCTGTTGGATAAGTCATCCAAAAATAGAAAGCCCTCACACCGTCTGGAGTTTGCATCTTTTCTAATATATCTAGTACCATTTGCGCATACCAAAACATTTTCAGGAAAACAGTGTTCTAAACACAACTCTGGGTTTTTACGAAGGGGCTGATTTTCAAGGATTCCTATTAGAGAAAACCAAAGTTTTCTTTTCTCAGGATCTTGCGGGAACCTAAATAGAGTAATAAAAAATATGTATAGGTGCTCAATAGGTAAATCATTTTTAAGGTATTCTACATTTTACGTTAAATTTTCTTTGCCACTATTCAATAATTATTTATTGGTATAAGAAAAATTTACTAATTTATATAAGGAATATCACTTTTAAAACTGCTGTAAGACTGTTTTAAACTACACAAGTTTTTGATACAATTTCTTGTACAATTTAAATTGTATATTATCAAACCTGCAGTAAATTGTCTGAAAAATTAGATTGGATAATCATTTTTCAAACAATTAACTATGTGATCCTATATAATTTAAATTCTATAAAAAATTGTATCAAATCTTCTACAAGCCCTACTCCACTGGTTCAAATGAAAACAACATATCTTAACCTTAAAATACTTACCGATGAAACCATACATTTCGACTTAAATGATCTACCTTTTTGAACACTACACATGCATGTACCATAATTCTTTATATTTCTCACAAAAGTTCACAAAAATAGTATTTTATAAATAAATAAATCAATAAGTCACACAGAAACTGTCAGATACTGTCAGAAATACAAAATAGCTGTTAGACCTGATTGGCAACGTTGCGGCTGGTTACAATACTACATTTCATTCATAAAAATTGTAAATTCGTAAAATAAGATATTTAGCGTTGACGTATTTACGGAGTTCTTCGAAACCCTAATATCTTGTTTGATTAATATTGATTTATTGATTTTTTAATAAAAAATTTAGCTTATATTAAAACTTCAAAGAATAGTTTGTTTAAAAACATATTTTTATTTAAATAATATAAAATTATAGTTACAAAACACATCAAATTTTATTTTTCGAAAGTAATTTCTCCAAATAATTTTGACAGACTAATAAAATCGGCAAAGACGCTATAAACGAGAATCTGGTGGGAATAATGATTTGCCACATAAAAATGTAAACAATTTAGTCTCTTAGTTGTAATGTCTTTGAATAGAACAAACAACTTACCTGTAAGAAATTTCGTTTATATGAGTATATTCGTCCACAGTTTATAGCTAAAGAATCAGTTCGCTCACTCTGCGTCGGCACTTTTGATCTAAATGTTCCAGTTTATACACTGCGCAACTCGGATTTGTATTCCTGGCGCATACAGAATTAAATCATAACCAATACAATATATGACAAGCGCCTATATTCAAAAAGTAGTCATCTGCGCATCCTGAATTTGTATCCCTGGAGTGGATATTATTTTGGAACATTCAACTGGTCCAAGTGAGCTAACTGATTCTTTAGCAATAAACTGTGACTCGTCCAAATAGATCACATGTAGATTTTTAAGGAATTGTCTGAATGATTTTGTATATAGCTCTTGCTGAATCTATAATTCAATACTGCATCCCAGTATGGGGTGCAGCATTCAAATCAACTCTATCACCATTACAAATTTCACAAAATATTTTTCTTAAAATAATTTTTAGAAAGAGTAAGTATCATTCCACAAATCTTTTATATCAAGAAACTAAATTACTAAATATTCACTTAATATATTATGTTTACAACTGCCTAACCAGGATTCATCAAAGTTCACTACCCAGAATCATCGGTCAAAAACTAACTTTGATTATTAAAACTGAACTTTTTCCTTAAACTGCTACCCAACATTGCTTTGTGTACTATGAACCTAAATCCTATTCGTATTAGTATGAAGCGGAGTTAAATATACGTCTGCAGACTGGAAGGTTTATGCAATACAAGAACTAGAAGAGCTTTCTCTGGCTTCTAATAAATTGGTATCACAAATGTTCCCGGCTGGCGTAAATATTAGATATTAATTTTTTTGCAAGATTTATATAGTATATTACATTTCCAAACCAAAAAAAAAAAATTAAAAATAAAAAAAAACAAAACAAAATTCTGGCCCCGCCAAGGTTTGAACGCAATCGCTCACCAGGTCTCAAATGGCAAAGTTGATAAGTTTGACGCTCTAACCATCTAAGCTAATAGGCCATGCGTCAATTTAATGATCTAATTGGTTATGTGTTTAACCAGAATAAAAAGCAAACATATTTTAGTTATTTTAAAATTATTTTAATAATAATTTTTAAAGATAAATATCTAGGATGTAATTTACAACAATTCCAATAATTTAACAATCATATCGATTTTAGTATTAATATGGACATTACAAAGATCAAAATAGAATTGATGCATTTGACATTTTGTGACAGCTACTGCGGAAAGTAGCATATTCGTACACGGGTGGTAAATTCTTATTCATGCGCGTGTGATATAGGGCACTTTCCATAGGACTATATAGTGTGATATGTGTCACTTTCCTAAGTGGTCGCCCATGAAAAAATATACATTTTTATTTTATCAGTGTTAACTATTTCATTATTAAGCTATTGCATAGATTTTATCGCGGGCTTTAAGCGCGGCGACCGAATCAAGAAATTCTGTAACGAAAATAAACCTAACCTCCTTGAAAAATCGAAAAATCGAAAAATCGAAAAATCGAAAAATCGAAAAATCGAAAAATCGAAAAATCGAAAAATCGAAAAATCGAAAAATCGAAAAATCGAAAAATCGAAAAATCGAAAAATCGAAAAATCGAAAAATCGAAAAATCGAAAAATCGAAAAATCGAAAAATCGAAAAATCGAAAAATCGAAAAATCGAAAAATCGAAAAATCGAAAAATCGAAAAATCGAAAAATCGAAAAATCGAAAAATCGAAAAATCGAAAAATCGAAAAATCAAAAAATCGAAAAATCGAAAATTCGAAAAATCGATAAAAAGAAAAATCGAAAAATCGAAAAATGGAAAAATCGAAAAATCGAAAAATCGAAAAATCGAAAAATCGAAAAATCGAAAAATCGAAAAATCGAAAAATCGAAAAATCGAAAAATCGAAAAATCGAAAAATCGAAAAATCGAAAAATCGAAAAATCGAAAAATCGAAAAATCGAAAAATCGAAAAATCGAAAAATCGAAAAATCGAAAAATTGAAAAATCAAAAAATCGAAAAATTATATTAATATTAAGTATCTTGAACCTTGAAACATTGGGAACTAATCATTATTATCCTTTTACGTTTAATCGAAACATACACTGTGACAAGCTCTGCTGGTACCATCGTTTGTTGTGCATGCGAATATGGACCTTATTGTCATACGACAATTGTTTACGTAAACAAGGCGTATCTATTCCAATACATGATTGAATGTACCAGATTACATAAAAATGTACTAGAGTCTGTTAAATGTACCAGATTTTTAAATTAATTGTGATGTGGTTTGGTTCATTAAGCAAAAAAATGGTTTTTCGCGAACGAAAACAAAACAAGGAGCAAGATCCCAACAATATATTTTACATACGTCAAATGATAACACGCTGAAAAAGAAAAAGGTACTAGATTTTGCTTCGAGTCTACCAGATTCTTAAAAAATGTACTCTAGTACAATTGTACTAGACTGGCAACATTGACCCAAAATATTGAATAATCTCGTTTCCTAAACTGTCATCAGCTCCCCCTTTTCGGTATAGGTGCGCAGCTGGATATAGACGTTCCCTCCGCTTTAATTTTCCTTAAGATCCGGAACGTTTTCATTTTCTAAACGATTCGCGATTAGATTGAGCAGAGTAACGCGAAATCAGAATGTAAAAGCCGCATTGGGGGAGAGTAGGGAGAACCAAGAAAAGACAATCGACAATGTCGAACTCAAATTATTAATGAAAAATATAGATTGATGTTGCCAGGTTGCCTTCGGCAAATACCCAGTGTACGAAATTCCTAGAGGTGCTACGTTTATTTTTAAAATAGAATCTAGAATAAATAGAATAATATGCCATCACAGTATAGGTATCAATCAGTACTGGCACTCTAAGGCGGCACGTTTGATCTTTAAAAGTAGAAATTGTAGTTGACACTTGACATTTTCAGGATATGAAAAGTTTTTTTTAGACGGACTTGCTTATACCTGGTTAGTTGAATTTTTGTTTTGCTGCATTTCAAATTCGTAGGTATGAGCGAGATGTAAGGTACCTTTATAGAGACAACGATTGAACTACTTAACTATTTTAAAGAAAAAAAAAATCGATTATATATCAAGGCAGTCTTCGCAAATCTAAAAAGGACAGAACCGTTTTAAATTTTTTTTTATGTAGAGGAAAGGGTGTAATTATGGGCTAGGCTTGGATTATTGGCTACGGTAATATTTCCAGTACAACGATAGCCATCTATTGGTTGACATCACAATTATATGCGCGTTACCATTTGTACCTAACCGCTTAGTGATTACTGGTTTCTTCTTTTCGCAGAGGTGGTTTTGTTTAGTGTGAATTGGTAATTTACAGTGTTTTTAAATTTTACAGTGGTACTTATTTGTGGCTGTAACTCCATTGTTTTTGATGTCAAAGTCGATTTTTAACGATCAGACTTGAGCACAAGGTTTATATTTTTAGTTTTTGTTTTTTAATTTACGTAGATTAAATATAAATATAAAATACAAAATATTTGTAAAATTATCAATTTAATTGCTCTTATTTGCAATATGGGGGCTGGTCTTTCGTTAGCAATATGGGCTAGCCCATATTTGTATCAATCTCTATTTCATTGTGTGTTTTGTTTTAGAATGCCACGCAAGAAACTTATGGTAACTTCGGATTTAAGGCCAAGAAAAGAAAGACGTGGGATACAGAGGATATAAAAAGGGCTGTTCAAACAGTGAGAGAAAAAAAATTAGTACTCTAAAAGTAGTAAAAACTTTTAGCATTCCAAGGACTACAGTGCAGCGATTAGCCAAAATGGACCATCTTAGCGTAGAATAGATTGTTCAAATTAAACTTGGTCGAGGTACAATTTTAAATCCAGAATTGGAAGAAACATTAGTTCGTTACATCCTTGAAATGGAAGCCAAGTTTTATGGCTTAACCCGCAAAGATATTAAACGTATGGCATTTTGCTTGGCAGAAAGAAAAGGAACAAAGATCCTTTTGGAAACACACAAGAAGCAGAAAGGGGCTGGTTAGATCTATTTTTGCAAAGGCATCAAAATACCTTGTCAGTTAGAAAACCCACTGGGACATCTTTCGCTTGCGCCAAATGGTTTAACAAAGATACTGTTGACAACTTTTTTACGCTTTTGCAGGAAGCGTATGAAAAATACAAATTCTCAGCTTATCGCATGTATAATGTGGATGAGACCGGTCTAACTGTTGTGTAAAATAAGGTCGCTGAAGTAGTCGGCCGTAAGAGAAAAAGACAAATTGCCTCTTTAACTTCATTGGAGCGGGGTTCTTTAACCACTTTGATAGCCTGCATGAGTGCCGAGGAAGACTTTGTACCACCGATGCTCATATAGTGATTATTTTTACTATTTTATAAATATTTAAATTATGTTAGCATGTCTTATACACCCTGTATGTACAATCGTTTCCGTTATCTTTTAACGTGCCTTTGTTACGGATTATTTTTGGCGGCAGAAAAACTCATTTGGAAAAATTTCAATTTGATTCGACAGATATAAAAAGAAGAGCTTGGTCCTGATTATCCCCTCCGCGTGCTATAAAAATTAAAGTAAAACGTTTTTTTGTGAGCCGTCTTTTTTTATTATAAACATCAAAAGGAAATGAAGATGGATTCTAACATGCCAATAATCGTTTGTGGTAGAAGCATTAGTACAAGGCTACGTCAACCTTTTAGTAGGGGGAAACGGGGAATCTATGGATATTGGATAAATTGTAGAAGTGAGGTATCATCTGATTAATCAAAAATACCTAAATTCTGTTCTATAGAAAAGTTTTGTATTGTCTTTGGAATCAGAACGAGTGATGATTTGATAAGTGATTTTTCTATTATCGGAAATGGAATATCTTTAAATATCTGCATATTTCAGGCATATTTGTTTCTTTACCTACTGGGTTGGAACTATGCTCACTCTCTGAAACGATAGCCTAAAAGAGATCTTCTTTGCGACAAACATGTACAGGGTGATTCTTTTATCATGGGAAATGAGTTTTTCTCGTAAATGGCTGCAGCAAATTGGGTTCTGTAAAAAGTATTTTATTTGGGCTGGTTATTGCTTGAAATTGGGATGGATAAGGAAGTTATAAATAAACGACGCTGGGCGTCGCGACGTTTTAAATTTTTTTTTGTCAGAAGCATACCATTTTTATTTCAGAAATTGAAAGATCTATTCAATAAAAACACTTTTTTTAAATACTATTTTTTTCCATCTAAAACCATTCAAAAATTACAGACCAGTTTTTATGTTCCAAATTTCTAGATTGCCATACAAAGAATGCATGGTATTTTAAATTTCACTAAATCAGGTAGGCTTTGAAAAAACATAATTGGCTTATATTGATTGATGTCTGAAACTGTCAGTGTAATTTCAATTATTCCTATTAAAATAGTGAGTAATAAGAAATATGTTTACACATTCAGATAAAGTTGACATGCTTCTTTTATACGGAGAAGCCCAAAAACCCTAAAGCATTTGAAGGTAGGTTTTGTGTTTTTTAATAAATCCCCATAAATTCAATGAGCCAAATTTGCAGGTAAAAGATCAAGAACAAAAACTGTCACGACGGATGAAAATGTGGCAATTATTTTAAATTATTTTAACAATCACCATGAAGCTTCTATAAGAGAGGCTTCAAGAGACTTAAATTTAAATTATAGTGTGATACAAAGAGTTTTAAAAAGCAACAAATACCATGACTATAAATTTCATAATTTGCAAGAACTTTCGCTTAGAGATTTTGAGAGGAGGAAGGATTTTATTTGTCAGTTTTTGGTGTCTTTGTATGACAATCCTAATTTATTTTCTCATATACTATGGACAGACGAAAGTCATTTTGTTAGTCATGGATTACCAAACAAAAAAAATACCCATTATTGGTCAGACGAAAACCCGCGCAAAATCAGACAACATCAAATACAGGGCCACTTTGGCATAAACGTCTGGTGCGGAATAGTCGGGCGGCACTTAGTAGGGCCATACTTTTATGAAGGCGCCTTGACGGGCCCAAGATACTTAGATTTTCTCCAAAATCACCTTCCTCTTTTGCTGGAACATGTGCCACTGCAAATCAGAAGAAACTTATGGTTTCAACTAGATGGAGCTCCTTGCCACAATGCGGTCATTGTTCAAAATTATTTGAATGAAGTCTACCACGGAAGATGGTTGGGGACACACGGGCCCTTGAAATTTCCGCCTAGATCTCCGGACTTGACACCCTTAGATTTCTTTTTATGGGGAATTTTAAAAAATATAGTGTATAAAACAAAATCTAATAATTTAGATATTTTAAAACAAAAAATTATTGATGCGTGCAATGGAATATCTGGTGATGTTTTAAGAAAAGTTACATCTTTCGAAATAAGAAAGCGGTACAATTTATGTGTGGATAACGATGGCGCATATATCGAGCAATTGTTAAAATAAGATTTGTGAATTAGCAATTAATTTTTACTAAATACAGTTCATGTTATTCTTTAATGTTTTATGTATGTTTTATGGGTTGTTAGTGTAAACTTTGATTATTTCCTAAACAATTACATAAGTGTTATTAAATGTAGGAACATCTTGTAAATTGTTTTCTTTAAATCCTAAATTATATTTGTTGTCAATATCAGCATAAAAGTTAGCCTGCCTGATTTAGTGAAATTTAAAAACCCAGCATTTTTTGTATGGCAATCGACAAATTTAAAACATAAAAACTGGTCTGTAATGCTTGAATGGTTTTAGATGGAAAAAAATGGTATTTGAAAAAAGTGTTTCTATTGAATAGATCTTTCAATTTCTGAAATAAAAATGGTATGCTTCTGACAAAAAAAAAATTGAAGCGTCGCGACGCCCAGCGTCGCTTATTTATAACTTCCTTATCCATTCCAATTTTAAGCATTAGCCGGCCCAAATAAAATACTTTTCACAAAACTCAATTTGCTGCAGCCGTTTACGAGAAAAACTCATTTCCCATGATAAAAGAATCACCCTGTACATTAAAGTATCAACACCAAATAGTGAGATTTTTAAAAACTGTAAATTATCTAGGACCAAAGTTCTATAACACTCTTCTTCTTGATATCAAATTGATAAACAAATATAAAAAATTCAGTAAAGCTAGCAAAGTATACATTTTCCAAAATAATGAAAATCTCAACAAAACATTCTGAGAATAACGGATTTAGTAACAAATAGTTTTGTTCATTTTTTTTGCACAGATTGTTCATATTGTTCATATTATTTCTATTTTTATGTATACATTTTTTTTCCTAGCATATAAATTTATTATGTTTGTTTTAGAATTAAATTAATTTTTAGCACATACAAGTATTCTCACCTAGGTACCTGATTTTACAAAATGGTTATTCAGTGTTTATTTTTGGCTTATAATAATTGTTAATGACAGAGGTGACAGCCTTTTTTCCAAAGTGGTTTTTTTTTTTAGGGTGCTGTCTCTGTGTATTTACTTTTAACTTATAAATGTTTTGAAAGGGTTTTAAATGCAGTGCTTTTTTTTTCGTGTTAGGCATACGACTAGTATATAAGTTAATAAAATGGCAACGGGGCAAGGGGCAACAGCCAGTCTTCCCACGTCGACCAGAATTAGAAGATATAGTGGTGGGATATGAGCCAAACTGAATCATAGTGGTAGCAGGGATATCGTAGTTGACACATGTTCACTATAAAAGCATTTTTTCTAATTTTCTAAAATAACGCAAAAATATTTTAGCCCAAGAGAACACTGTAAATTTTTACCGTCATCTGATAACGAAATGAAATATACCCCAAAAGCATGGAAAAAGATTGTACTTTACCAAATGGCACCTGCGCCAATTCCAATCCTGAGCAAAGTGGCTTAAAAAAATTATTTTATAATAAAAAAATCACATAAGGCATAACAGCGCTAATTGTGTTTGCCCTTAAAGTTTTCCAGAAAATAACATTCAAATATATCTTGATATATATCGTTAAAGAGAAACATTTTCTTCCTCTTAACATCACACAAAAACATCTATCCACGATTAGTAGGTAAAAATCATTAAAAATATGAATCAATGTTTGCTGATTTAAAAATTTATTTGTATGTCTATTGTTGTGATTCATTTTTACAGGTTGCCATAGAAACGACAAAAAAACTACTATGATTATGGTTTAAAATAATTGTCTAACAAGAGTTTATAATTCACATACTTTGATTTTCTGTTACTATACGGAGAATGGTCGCACTGCGCAGCTTTTTGAGTGCCTCTTACAAGGAGATAGAAAACTCCGCCATTTTGATCCCTTATTACGTGTTGCCTACATCTTGGCGCAATATTTTTAATAGGTGCTGCGGAATTGTCGGTTTTCTTGTTTTAATCTGACAGGTTAAAATGACTAAACTGACAATTTCGGAAGCAGAAGCGGATTATTGAAACGCACCTGATTTTTTGCTTGCTGCTGTCAGTGTCAGTGAATATTATTTTTGGAGTCACAGTTTATTGCTAAAGAATCAGTTAGCTCCCTCGGACCAGTTGAGTGTTCCAAAATAACATCCACTCCAGGGATACAAATTCAGGATACGCAGAAGACTGCTGTTTTATTATCGGTGGTTGTGATATATTATATTATCCGAGTTGCGCAGTGTATAAACTGGAACATTGAGATCAAAAGTGCCGACGCAAAGTGAGCGATCTGATTCTTTAGCTATAAACTGTGGCATAGGAATCAAAATGGCCGCGTCCTATGTTGGGCGTGTCGGACCTCTCTCTTGCACCGTATAGTAATCAAAGTATGTGTTATAATTACTATTGTCTATCTCTGCAAATGGTTTATACAATGCCATCCTTCTTCCTTTCATACATTAACATGGTTTAAAAGGTAGGTAAACATATTGTTACACTGGTTTTTGGTATCGCAATTTATTTCAATTCAACTTTACAATAACTCAATTTAACTTTAACAATAACGATACAACTGATAACATTAACATGTAACGTCTATCATAAAACTGCCAACTGATGTCAGGTCGTCGCCTTATATAGCTTGCCTCGACCTTCTACAATCTTCTCGAACAATCTAGACTTTTCTTTGACAAGAAATGACAATTGCAGACATTTCGGGAATATTCTGTCTTCTTCATTTACTCGTACCTTTACTTATGACGACCGCAGCATACTGTAAAGGGATGAGTAACATTTCACTTCTTTTTCTATCTGTACGTTTCCTATGATAGCCGCAGGCTACTGCAGGGTGCTGCGTAACAATATTAATAATTCAGGTTTTAAAGCTAGGTTCACAATGAATTAGGCTTGTAATTTTCAGGGAAAACACAATTGTCGCTGTCATGTCTTATGTGATTTTTACTTTCCTATCTGTATACAGATATAAGGAAAGTATAGGAATCATGATTTTTTTCGACCTCGAGTTTTCGACGGATTTTTACGTTTTGAGGTCCCCTGAATCCGTTTTGACTATTTTCGCGATGATGTCTGTGTGTGTGTGTGTGTGTGTGTGTGTGTGTGTGTGTGTGTGTGTGTGTGTGTGTGTGTGTGTGTGTGTGTGTGTGTGTGTGTGTGTGTGTGTGTGTGTGTGTGTGTGTGTGTGTGTGTGTGTGTGTGTGTGTGTGTGTGTGTGTGTGTGTGTGTGTGTGTGTGTGTGTGTGTGTGTGTGTGTGTGTGTGTGTGTGTGTGTGTGTGTGTGTGTGTGTGTGTGTGTCTGTGTGTGTGTGTGTCTGTATAACGCATAACTCATGAACCGATACACGGAAAAACACCAAATTTTAAACTTAAGCTTTGTTCCAGCGTCTAATGAGCTGATTAGATTTTGGGCAGAGTCGGAACATCTGGGGGGGTACTTTATAGGTGGTCATTTTTATATTTTATGGAATATATCTGTTATTTACGTTTGGAGAAGAAAATTCTTCAAATAAAAGTTACTTCTAATATAATTATCTATAATTTTTGTTATATACAAAATTTTCCTAAAATGGTCCGTATTCGCGAAATTTGACAAAATGTAAAAAAAATAATTTTTTATAAAAATTGTTCAAATAAAAGTTGTTTGTAATATAATTCTCTATAATTTTTATCGTATAGATAATTTCTCTAAAATGGACCGTATTCGAGATATTTGAGAAAATGTGTAAATTTCGAAATTTGAAGAAAACTCAAAAACGGATAAAGAAAAAAACATTAAATTTTAAACTTAAGTTTTATTTCGGCCTGACGTGAAATGATTAGATTTTGGACAAAGTCGGAACGTCTGGGGGGGGGTACTTTATGGGAGGCCGTTTTTATATTTTAGGGAATATATCTGTTATTTATGTTTGGAGAAAAAAATTGTTCAAATAAAAGTTACTTCTAATATTATTATCTATAATTTTTGCTTCATGTAAAAATTTCCTGAAATGGTCCGTATTCGAAAAATTTGACAAAATGTGCAAAATTCTGATTTTTATGAAAATTGTTGAAATAAAAGTTGTTTGCGATATCGATCTCTATAATATTTGTTCATACATGATTTTTTTAAAATGGACCGTAATGGAAAAATTGTAGGAAAAGTGCTAAATTTAAATTTTTCAGTATTTTCATTTTCAATGAATATCTATAGAAAAATGTTTCGAGGTAGATGTATGTGGACAATGTATATATTTAGTTTATCCTCTAAACATTTATAGAGATGCTGCAATAGGTTGTACAAAATAACCGGAAGAAGCCTGTAATAACTAGATAGGAAAGTCATGTGTTGGACACATCAGATTTTTTGAATATAATATAATTTTTTTAACCACTTTGCTCAGGATAGGGATTGGCACAGGTGCAATTTGGTAAAGCATAATGTTGTTATATGTCTTTGGAGTATATTTCATTTCGTTATCAGATGACGGTCGAAATTTGCAGTGGGCTCTCATATTATTTCGTTTCATAAGTGGTATAATGTCCCACCGTATAATGTAGATAATTTTAAAATTCCCGCGGTACTCATTAAATAACGTACAGCGCCACCTGCCTTGCTTTTACCTTTCGTGGGATAGAGAAAGCCGAGAAAGCATCACTGCCTTAAACTACAAGATTATCAAAAGAAATTACATATTATTTATCTATGCGAATTGGCACTATGTTCACAAACATGGAAGTGTCGATTTCATCTTCGGGTGAATTTGGTGAAAGCGACATTTTTCTGTCAAAACCTAGGGAATTTTTATTGTTTGTAAATTATCAGTTGATCAATCTGCTGTGGTTGACATTGTGCATATTTGTTATTTGTTGGTTGGTCACATTTTAATATTCGCTTTGTGTGATTTACTTATTATTCCTTTAATTAATTAGTTGTTTCTTGATTTTTTTGTGCTTGTGGCTTGTGAATCTTGTGATACCTTGACAATAGAGATTACGTCCTGAGCACTATGAGAGTATTCTCCATTACGCCGCAAAATATCCTGGTATAATAACCAACAAATTTACGGGTGCAGCTGGGAAGACATGCTCAAAAAAAATTGGGATCAGCTGGTCAACACATTAAATTTTTTGGATTAAGGCAACTTGAGCGTCAATGAGTATAAAAGAGCAAGTTGGGATTTACCTCATCAGATAGGTGAACTTTCTCAAAAGAAGCAAAAGTTATCTTCATCAGCAATTAATGAAATGAAATTATTTTCTTTATTTGTATATTTTTCTTAGCTTAATAAGTAAATCATGTGAGTAAAAACCAAGTAATTTGTTCGTTAAATTAAGCGCTGATTATAAGCTGTTGATGCGAAACATCATGTTAAATTATAAACTTCATGTTAAATTTATCTATAGCTTAGTTAACGAATACTTTTATGTGGTACGCGTGCGAATGGCCCTAGTACTAAGTATTTGTAAGTAGTAGAAGTAGTACCTATAACGTAATCTTTTTAGTTTCGTATATATCTCTAGAAGTGACAAATATATCTGTGTACCATTTTATTTTCCATAAATATTAGACTAGTAGTGTGCGAAGGACATTCTACCATATAAACCGCATTTTTATTCTAGTCAAAATTCTGAGGCGCCACACACAGGGGCAAAAGTATCAAAACTTACCAACAATTCTGGAAAGCATTAAAGCTTATACTTTTGTATTCTGGATGTGTTTTAAGTATAGATGTAACAAACTAATATCAACAGAGAATTATTGATACTATACACCTTACTGATACTGACACCTTCTAAAGTTGTAAGAATTCAAGTAATAAAACAGCTTTGTAGGTATTTTAAGGCATATTAATTACTATTTTTCATAACAAAATTATCTCTCCTTGAAATTAAATTATTTGTTAAAGACGAATTAAATTCAAGAGTGGCGACATAACAAAAATAAAACAGAAATTTAGCTACAGGATACACTTCAAACATTATCAAAATACTAAATTAACATTTTTGTTTTTTTAATTAAGGGCGCCATTTCAGTGTATTTGACGTGGTCAAAACATAGGTTTACGATTTTTTACAGAACTTATTTTTCACTGGATGATTTTAATGAAACTTTGGCAGATTATAGAAAAATGTTTAATGATTGAAATGAGACATTTTCATTTGTCCTGCTATTTATTAAATACTATTAAAAAATATAAAAAAGTGATAGTCACAGATGTAGTTAAAAAAACTTTATAGCATTCTACATATTTTTCTGAATATTCTTGCTAAATTTTAATAACCAATGTTGCGTACTTTTTAAGTTCTGTACAAAATACGATTTCATCTAAAATTGATAATTTCACTACGTCCATGTTGTTTTTTAGTTCAGGACCTAAATTATAGATGTCCGATGAAGCAAAAGTAGTGAAAGCTTCGGCGCCGTGTTGCCATATTTTAAAATTGTCTTGAATTTAGACAAAACTATATTATTATGGTTATTTACAATTTACACAAATATAAATTATATATACAGGGAGACTCATTTTTTAACGTTTTCTTATTAAAACGAATTTTTAATAAAATTTGGTGCTTTGTCTAAAATTAAAATCTAAATTAACCAATATTTAAAATAAATGTCTTTATACGAGGAAAAACAAAAGTTTGTATTAAAGATGTAACTTTTTTAATGTATGCTGAGTTTTTTTTTTGTAAATAAAGTGTGAATTCGGCAAAATGGGCATGAGTTGGTTATTCAATATGTTAACTATCATGAGAGAAATATTCATCAATGCAATAAAGTGATGCTACTTTGAAGGCCAGTAATGTAATATTATATTTATTAGGCTATTAGTGACACCGATATCTTTTTGCTCCAGTTCATGGTTTCAAAAAAAAATCAGTTAAAATAACACTCATGACTCTTTCATTAACTCTTCAAAAATGTTTTTTATTCGGAAGGATAAAATGAAAAATTTTTAAGTATCCAGTAGAAGCTTTATTTAATTCAATAAATAGGTATGTAAATAAATAACAAAATATTCTTTTCAAATGGCCTCTCTGGCTTTCAGTCGTTTTGGAATATTCCTTTTTTCTAAAAAAAAAAAAAAAAGTTAAATGGGGTTAATTTTGTTAAAAAAAGCGTAAGTTCAAAATCATACAATAAAAATTAAAATTTCATATTTTTCTTTTTTAGATTTTTATACCTTTTGGACTACGCACCTCAGAAAATCCATAGAGGGGTATTTTTGTAGAAAATTTAATTTCCTACAAATTGTTCTTTGACAATTTTTTTATAACTTCAACTGTTTTGTTGATAAGAACGAAAATATAATAATTTTTGAAAAAATTGGGCTTTCGAAGCCGACACCGATGAGACGGGTTCAAGTACAAAAAAATGTTAGTGGGCACTTTCAAAGAGTCACTAATATACTACAAATTCAGACTAATCGCAATGGATTACCATGAAATCAAACGGAGCTATATTAATTTAAATTTTAAAAATCATGGTCTATTTGTTATTTAAATGGGAAACATACACCGATCGAAAGGAACCACTTAAAATCAAAATTACGGGCTCAAAATTTATGGAAGTTTTTTTTGATAAAATGAACAAAATTTTCATGTGTCAGCGAATCAAAAAAAAATGTTCGTTTTAAATGGAACACCCTAAATACATATATATGCCTACAATCTTTTAGGATGGTACGAGACGCTAAAATACACAATTTTTGTTCTAAAAATGTATGTCCGAAAACTCTTCGTTTCCAAGATAAAAGTTTTAAATAAAATTCAAATTTTAATGAATATCTCGAAAAATTTTAATTAATTTCAATGAAATTTTTAAAGTTTGTTGTTACCTATTTTAATAAATTATCTTTTCGGCCTTTTAGCGTGTATCCAGCGTTATTATATAATTTTATTAGATTTCTGCTGAAAAAGAATATCACCATGTATATTTTTAAATTTTTATAATGGTTTTGATAAAATGTTATAAAATACAACTCTTTGCCTTTTATTTTTTTTTTGTTGTATAGCGCCTTTCGTTTTGAGATGTATTTTTAGTTGCTTCAGAGACGTGCATGCAAAAGTTTAGATATTATTTGTTTATCAGAAAGCGAAAAGAAATTCGCAAAAATATAAAGAGACAATAAAGTAGTATTTTTAGTTGTTTTATTCAAAACAAGTATCAACATTGTAAATATATAATAGACGCTATAACTTTTGGTTAAAATTCCCTGTATTTCGGACATGTGTTTATTCAACAAAAATATTTACCCCTACCGTCCTTCGGTTTAGTTTATTTTTGTTTAAACTTAAATTTTAAATTATTAAGATATGAAGCAGTGCATAGGGATTGTACTTCCACATATTCTTTTATCACCCTTTGCATCAACCTACCCTTATCTCAAAATTTTCAATGGTACCCTGCATTTATTGTAAAGTATTATGAAAGAGCACACTTTTAAGTACATCCATATTAAAAAATTACAAAGAATACTTTTTAGAATATTTTAATTTAAAATTTTGGCAAAATATTTTATTTGCTAGGAAAAATCAAGGGAGCTATACGTATGAAAAGAATGTGAAATTTATTGCCTCGATGCACTGCCTCACCCCCAAAAATTCAAGATTCCAATTTAAATTTTACCAAAAATAAAGCCATCCAAAATTTTCAGGTGAACTCGGTATAAAGTTAAAATGACCTAGCACCTGATTTCGATAGATTTTTTTGGAGACTTCAATCCACAAACCATATTTTTTTAAATAATAAATTTAAATTATAGTTTAATAACTTACCACCCAAATTTAGTACACAAAAAAACTACACAGTTAATGTAAAATTAACGAAAAATAATAAAAATATACTGGAAATATAATAAACACTCAAATTAAACTTACGAACACAAATCAAAAATACACATAACTAAAATAAATAAAACAAATAGCCCATATATATTATATTATTATTTGGAAATAGGGGTAAATATACCTACCTATTTATAATAGATTAGGGAAGGTCAATGCTACTAACAAATTCTTGATTATTATTTAATCGGATTATCCCAAGTACCTGCTGCTACCCTAATTAGACAGTTAAATATTTAATTCACTGTAAACGAGAAAAACCTCGCTAAAGAATTGGTAGACTGCCTAATAATATATTTCAATAAATATGCGGTGTTGACAAATCTTTTTCACCAGACCAACTTATTTGAAAACATAAAATAGGAGTATGTTGCGTATATTATTTAGCTGGCCGATTTTTGCGATATAATGGACAAAATATGGAGGGTAAAGAGTGTAGCTACATCTACGTAGGAAAGGATTAACTAAAATTCACATTTAAATCATTGAATCAAAAACCGGAAGTGCTGTGGCGTCCTTAAAAGGCTCTCATAATAAGAATCGGTGGTTTGAAAATATATTAACTGAAATATTGGTGTGATGAAGTAGGGATGAAAGTTCAATTTCTACACAAGTAGAACGAACTTTTATATTATTAGAGTAACATGCAAGCTTGGCCTGTTGCACAACTTTATATGAGAGAAAACTGGCTTTGTCCTTTTCTCTAATTATATTATATTGATTACCTACGAGATATGTTCGGTTCCACTAAAACAGAGCTGTGCGGTATTCAAGTACAAGTACTCGATAGCTGTACTCTAAGTACATTTAGTGTACTTGGTACTCAGTCCAGAATACATCAGGATCCTATGTATTTGTACTTGTACTTTCACTGTATTGAGAACGTTCGTACTCAAGTACATTTTAGAGTACTGTAAGTACTTTTGAATGTACTTAAGTACTTCAGACAAATAAGTACTTTAAGTACTTCACACAAATACAAATATTGTGTAGTTCATATTTGTTTAGACTTGTCTTAATCTCAGTATGTCTGTTCCAACTGCCACGTGCAATGTTTGATTCAAATTGTCGGTAGCCGGAGACGGTAGTGTTTTAAAAGTTCCGATCAGCCGAAGTTAAGTTAGTGAACTTTGTCGTATAAAAAGTTAACCGTTTGACTATATTTAATCAAACTTGCAGTGCCGGACTGGTCGATTTCCAGGGCCCTAGACATTACAGTTCAAATTTGATTTTGAACGCATGTCTTGAGGCACTGTTTAAACGGTTTTCCTCTGTTTTTCATTTAGAATGTGAAGAAGCACTAATAGCCGCAGTTTCTTGTCCAAAATTTAAACTTCGGTGGTTCAACACCCTAAAAAGTGAGCTACAGTCCCATACAGGAATTTCACTGGACAGTGTAAAACAAACATTTATTTCATGTGCTGAACGGCTGTTAGATTCTGAAAATGTTGATAATGACAATGGCAGCAATGATAATAATGAACACGATGCTGAAAACGAATATGACAGTTTTTTTGATTTTGACGAAATCGAAACATCAGAATCTAAGAAATCTAAGAAAGTAAACAAACACGATAAAAGAAGATCAAAAGTTGAGTTGGAGATTTTACATTATCTTGAAGATAAGAGAACCAATCTGTCCATGCTGAATGACTACCCAACAATAAAAAAAGATTTTATACGGTATAATACATGTTTACCATCTTCTGCTGCAGTGGAGCGACTTTTTTCATTTGCAACAATGTTAAACGACCCTCGTCGCCATGCTCTTACTGATGCAAATTTTGAAAAACTTGTAGTATTAAAGGCAAATAAAATTGGTTCCTAGAAAGGTATAGATTTTATTGTTTTATTGTGGTCATATCTAGAGTTAATCGACTAAATACAACACACAATTTTCTGTAGTACTTAGTATTTAGTTGCCCGACTGTGGATATCTAATATATATATAAACCTATACTAGTATATACATATAGTATACAAAAGCCATAAGATTATACAATAAAAAATTAATTATTAATGTTCTTGGTACTCTGTACTTACAAAAGTACTCGAGTACTCTTTAAGTGTGCTTTTCTACGTTATGTACTTGGTACTCGAGTACTTTTTGGGAAGAGTACTTGTACTCTGTACTTAAGTACTTTTTTCTTGTACTTGGAACAGCTCTGCACTAAAACTAAAACTGCCTCCTCTGGTGGCAATTATGTTTTAGTATCTGCAGTAATACTTTTATTTAAAGCATTTATATATTCGGTAGCTCTCCCAGGATTCCAATAAATTTCTTGTAATAGTTTGGAGGCTTGCACATTACTAGATTTTCTGAGATCTATTTAAGCCGCGTAACAGATAACAGACAAATTAGCAGTTTTCTGACGTTTACCACTTTCACAACTAAATAAAAAATCAGCCAAAGGGTTGCCAATTTTTTATTGATCTAAAGCGCGTGTATAGTTGGTAACTACCACTTTGGTATCTAGCCAGATTTGCTACTTTTTGTCTAAAAGCAATCCTAGGTCTGAATAAATTTGTTAATTTTTGCAGAACATATGAAAATGCCTCCTTGGAATAACAGTAAAATAAAGCATTAAATATTTTTATAGAATAATCTACTTATCACGTCGATTATTTTGCATGATTATTATCAAAGTTAATTCTATTATTATAGCACAAAGAGCAGACGGAATTTATTAATAATAATTGCACTCAAAAAATTACAGCAATATACGCATTTAAGACGCTATTTTTGACAAGCATTATCTTTTGTTTTATCACGCGGACAATTCAAGGCTAATGTTACTTGGAAAGTAGGATTTATTGCAATAGGTTTGCCGCAGTTATTTTTGTCAGTTACCTATATTTTTATTTTAAAGTTTTTGGTGAGTTTTGTCTAACGTGGCCCCTCTGTGCATAGCGAATAAGGTTTTGCTAGCTTATTTTTGAATAAATATATTTTTTCTACTACCGTGCGTAAAGTACGTACTTTACGCACTCCACGAGTGTGTAAAGTTGTACTTTTTTCACTAGTGCGTAAAGTAAATCTCTTTACGCACTAGTTAAAAAAAGTTAAATTTGACAAAATTTGTACATAACAAAATATAACGTTTTATTTTATATTAACATTTTTTTGCTATCTCCTTCTAAGACAAATAAATAAATTATTTTTGCTTATATCTATTTAGTGTCCAACAAATTATCAACAGTTTATTTTAATTATAATTTTCTCTAAATGTCATCGATTTAATTAAAAGTAAACATACAGTGGATATCGATTTTGGTAAAAGTAAGTTGGCCGTGGCTGTGTGGATTAGAAGAACTGTCAATCTCTAAACTTTTAATTAGTACCTACCTTATAACAGAACACGGCAAAAGTATACTTAAGTTCAAGATTAGATTCTAAAGCCTTCTACTTTTTAATGTTTGTTTACTTAAATTTAAATTTTATTTGCAGTTTATTATATCTGTCATAATCGATATGGATTCAAATTTATCTAGCGATAGCGAATTTGATAATACTCCCCCAGATATCTTATGCAGTGCACAAAAGGCCACTGAAAATTTATTGCCAGAAAAATCTGCATATATTTATCAGCAAAAATACAATGCATTTATAGAATGGTGTAGGAAGAATAAGGTGACAAAATTTTCGGAAAACGTTATTTTAGCATATTTCTCTGATGAATTGAAGAATTGCAAAGCTTCTACCCTATGGTCGATTTATTCTATGCTTAAACGCACCTTAAAATATAAAAACAACGTTGATATTTCGAAATTCAACAAGTTAATAGCGTTTCTCAAACAAAAAAATAAAGGTTATAAACCAAAAAAATCCAAAATTTTTGAACGAGAAGATCTAATTAATTTTCTGTTTAAAGCTCCAGATTCCAAGTTTTTAATAATAATAATAATAATAAATTGCCTTTATTTGCTTGTAATATACAATGCACATAAACATCATGAGGCGAAGTCTAGCTTGCGCTACTCAACTTAACCTCAACATAAATATAAATTTAAAATAATCAAAAGGTATCCATCATTTACAATATAAAAAAAATAAGAAATTTAATATACAATTAATTTATGATTAAAAATGTTAACCCTGTATTTAATCTAAACTGAAATCAATGGAACTTAAAATACAATTAAATAAGGAAAAATGTTTGAAATTAATAATATATTATATTAACGTTAGCACTGTATTCATTGCTCAACTAATAGCAACGTTTTATAATTTTGTTTCAAAAATGTCAAAGAACATGTCCTAATTTCCCTAGGTAGACTGTTATATATTGAAATGGCGTTATATGTGAAAGATCTTTTGAAAAATGATAATCGGTAATTCGGAATCGTTAAGTTGTGTGGATATCTTAAATGTAAACTGTGCAGATCTTTCCGATATATCAATTTATTTTTTAAGTATATGGGAGTTGAGGTTAAAAGAATTTGAAATACCGTGGCCGCCATCTGATATTTAAATAAATTTCCTATATTGAGCCAGCTAAGTTCTTTAATTTTATTTGATATTCTATCATACTTTCTGATACCAAATACAAAACGACAACAACAATTTTGAATCTTTTGAAGTCTGTATTTGGTTATTTGATCCAAACAAGGATAGTAAATTAAAAGTCCATAATTTAGGATGGACAATACAAGACTTTCACAAAGCAACTTACGTAATTTGAAACTCAAAATACCTCGATTCCTGTATAATTGACGAATAACCAGATACGATTTTTTGACTAGGAGCGAAACATAGTCCTGAAACCTTAATTTGCAGTCATAAATAATGCCTAAGTTTTTGGCACTTCTACAAGATTTTAGAGGTTCATTTTGAATGAATAGCTTAAGGTTCTGTTGTACATTATGTTCTATATTTTTAGGACAAAATAATATTGTATGACATTTACTGGCATTTAGTTTAAGGTTATGATTCATAGAAAATGTATATACTGCATTTAAATCTGAATTCATGTTTTGCGAGGCTATATCTACTTCACATGGGTCAAAGGAATAATATAGTTGCGTGTCGTCAGCAAAAGAGTGTATATTTACATGCTCCAATAATTTATAAAGGTCTGAAATATATATGGAAAACAAAAGGGGACCAAGAACCGAGCCTTGGGGTACTCCTGATGTTACACACATAAAGTTAGATGATTTCTCTAACGTTACTTTTTGGTAGCGGTTACTTAAATAAAATTTGAAAAATCTTAGTGAGGTTTCATCGAAACCAAAATATTTGAGTTTGGCACAAAGAAGCTGATGATCTATAGTGTCAAACGCTTTAGAAAAGTCAAGCAGAGTAACTATTGTAGCTTTTCCTTCATCCATTGATCTTATAATGTTATCTGTTAAATCTAAGAGTAATGTTGTAGTACTAAACCCCTTTCGAAAACCTGATTGTTTAGTGGTTACAATATTATGAGAAAATACGTATGTATATATTTGTTTACTAATTACTTTTTCTATAATTTTGGACAACGTCGGTAAAATACTTATGGGCCGAAGGTCGCTAAATGTTTCAGGCTTATTTGATTTTGGCAAAGGCTTGATTAAGGAATACTTCCAGCTATCAGGAAAGTAACCAACTTCTAAACAGCAATTTACAATGTGCGTTATGTAAGGAGCACAGACTGAAATAGAAAGTTGTAACATTTTTGCTGAGATGTTATCAATTCCTAATGCGTTTGATTTTAATTCCAAAACTATTGACCTAATTTCATTTACTGTTGCAAGTTTAAAAGAGAAATTAATACCAGGATTAAATAGATTTGAGTTATAATAAGATGTAGTGTAAGGACAACAATTTCTCTGACTGAATACCGACGTAAAATACTTGTTTATATCAGTAGGGTCACTTAAGCCATCAGGAATATGGAATGTAGTTTTATTTGAAATATTCAAGGATTTCATTGCTTTCCAAAGGTCTTTTTTGTTTTGCATGCTTGCACGATAATTTAAATAAGCTGATTTTTCTTTCCTAATTGCACTAGTAACGATATTCCGCATTTCTTTGTAATGAATGAAGTCTAATATATTTTGGGATCTTTTATATTTAGAAAGAAAGATCAAAGTAAGTAAATGCCTCAGTAAATGCTTGAATGCTCAGTATAAAATTAAAATATTCTGTAAAGTTTTGCAAGGAGATGTGTGTTCGTATGGTGTGTTGCCTAACAAAATCAGTTGCTGTCCTAACAGGCCACCGGGGTTGTTAGGCAGCACATTATACCTAAAACTTTTATATTTTTTTTGTTGCTGTGTACAATTTTTGGCACATTTTACTTTTTTCACTAGTGCGTAAAGTAACGTACTTTTTTTCACTAGTGAAAAAAAGTAACTTTTATATTTCTAATATTAGTGGATTATGTGTACGGTAGTAGAAAAAATATTATATGCCACTCGTGTGTAAAGTCCCTTTTTTGACTCATGTGATTGTCGCACTTGCCTACGGCTCGTGCGACAACATTCATATTCGTCAAAAAAGGGTAACTTTACACACTTGTTGCATAAATAACTATTTTTTTAGATTAGAATATTGTTAAGGGATGAATCTAAGTTTAGCTTAGACCAATTTTTTTATTTTTTTTTCCTATGAAGCACAAAATTAGGCCGCAAAAATCCTCATTTTTCGACATTTTAGGCACTCTGCTGGCTGTAATCTGTTATGAGCCGACTCTGGACATTTCTGTCAAAACTCGAGGGTTAGATTCCCCTTAAGGCTTAAACCTTTAATGGAAGCATTTCTATGTTTTTTTTTTATGCATAGTTCATCGTTTGACCCACGTAGTTTTTTAATACCCAGAGGTTATAATAAGCTACAGGCATTTTTTTTTTGTTAAACGTAACAAATGAACACACTCCTAAAATTATTAAAACGTGTACAATGACCAGACCTTTAAATTGATTTTTCAATAATTTAATTCGCAAATTTACAAAAATAACTACCGGTTCTCTGAAAAAAGAATAGTGTTAAACGTCATAGTTTAAAAAATACATGAAAATTGTTATAAATATAGAATACCTACAAAGTTGTCTGTCAGCGTACGGAAAACTCTCGTAATCACATGCGACACAATAGTAATTTAGCAATTCGTAGTAGTTGTAAGTTATAAATTATAACACTGACCGATCTAATTCGGTCGAAATCTGAGAAAAAAATCCCAATTCATTTTCAAAAGTTTGCATTTGTTTCTGTGGCCGGCGGCCAACCCAGGTGTTCATCAATTCTCACATAAAACTTTAAAATTGGAATACCCAGAGATAAAACGTTAAAAGTTTTAAATTAAAAATCGTAACTACCAGACGGGGTTGGGCCGACGCAATGTCGGTTAAGTAGAGCGATTGTTTTTGTCGCGATTCGGCGAAAACTTTAGAGCTAAATTTCTTTTAGTTAGAGGTCGTAGATCCCACTCGAAAGGATAATGCCGCGCGGCGGCTAGATAATCTGGATAAAGGGTTGCGGTGGCTACGGCCTCATTGGAAATCCTTTCACCTCGAAGATGATCTAGTTTTTATCGCTTCATTTATTATAGGCCAATCGCTTAAGATAATCAATTCACATTAATTAAAAAAGTTTTCAAACCTTGTTGGAATATTTCTCAAATTTAAATAATAATAAATTTTGCAACTTGTTCTGAAACCCGAAACATATTCATAATTAGAAAAAAAAATTAAATTTAATATGACTTGGATGTTTTAAATATTAAATCAGATTTGCACTTTTTTGAAAGTCCGCAACATGATTATTTTTTGTAAAATAACGTTTTTTTTTTTTTGTATATTATAGTTAAAAAATTGCAAAAGTGCTGCAAATCCATGACATAACTTTGCAACCTTCCCACTAAGCAAAATACATTCGCTGCAAATTTATTGCAAGCTTACAAATATAAATGCAAGTTTCCTTGCAAGTTTATTAAATATTTTGATAGCTTTTAGAAAATTTGAATCTGCCTTACTCTAAACTTAAAAATTAAACTTAATATGCCATACCATAAAATCGTAGTTGCATAGCCCCTCCACCTTTAAACCGAATCGGAGGGCTGGTCCGTTACCGAACTGCTGACACTATTTACGGCATGAATAATGTCTCATTATTCTGTCTAGGGTAGCAATTTCTCTTTTACTTGTGTTAGTGCGTACGTCGCGTACAAATCGTATGCTTATAGACCGTAAACCTTATGCAGAAGCCGTAACCGTAGAACATTTTTAATGTGAAAGGTTTATTGATATTGTTTAGACTTAAAAGTAAACAAAGTTGTCCGAAACATATGTAGTGCGGTGCTAACGATATAAAATAAAATTTATGACCGAATAGTCCAAGGAAATTTTTATTTATATAAAAGTGATTTAGCTCTGTTCGCGAAGCCTGTAGCTGCCAAGTACACGATTTAATTATCCAATTTTTATTTTTGTAAGAAAATAGAAAAATTATAATTGCATTGATGTTTATAAACAATGTAATTTATAAGCCGATTTATATATACAACAATTTTTAATTGTTGTTTAATTTAGTATTTGGACATTCCGTTTTATAATTTATTGTATTGTTCCATTATTATATGGAAACTAAAAAAAAAATCTGATGTGTCCAACACATGACTTTCCTTTCTAGTTATATAAATGTTTAGAGGATAAACTAAATATATACATTGTCCACATACATCTACCTCGAAACATTTTTCTATAGATATTCATGGAAAACGAAAATACTGAAAAATTTTAATTTCCTACAATTTTTTCATTACGGTCCATTTTAGAAAAATCATGTATAAACAAAAATTATAGAGATCGATATCGCAAACAACTTTTATTTCAAAAACTTTCATAATAAAAATCAGAATTTTGCACATTTTGTCAAATTTCTCGAATACGGACCATTTCAGGAAATTTTTACATAAAACAAAAATTACAGATAATAATATTAGAAGTAACTTTTATTTGAACAATTTTCCTCTCCAAACATAAATAACAGATATATTCCATAAAATATAAAAACGGCCTCCCATAAAGTACCCCCCCAGATGTTCCGACTTTGTCCAAAATCTAATCATTTCACGTCAGGCCGAAATAAACCTTAAGTTTAAAGTTTAATGTTTTTTTCTTTATGCGTTTTTGAGTTTTCTTCAAAATTCGAAATTTACACATTTTCTCAAATATCTCGAATACGGTCCATTTTAGAGAAATTATGTAGAGAATAAAAATTATAGAGAATTATATTACAAACAACTTTTATTTAAACAATTTTTATAAAAAAATATTTTTTTTTACATTTTGTCAAATTTCTCGAATACGGACCATTTTAGGAAAATTTTGTATAGAACAAAAATTATAGATAATAATATTAGAAGTAACTTTTATTTAAAGAATTTTCTTCTCCAAACGTAAATAACAGATATATTCCATAAAATATAAAAATGACCACCTATAAAGTACCCCCCCAAATGTTCCGACTCTGCCCAAAATCTAATCAGCTCATTAGACGCTGAAACAACGCCTAAGTTTAAAATTTGGTGTTTTTCTGTGTATCGGTTCATGAGTTATGCGTTATACAGACACACACACACACACACAGACATCATCGCGAAAATAGTCAAAACGGATTCAGGGGACCTCAAAACGTAAAAATCCGTCGAAAACTCGAGGTCGAAAAAAATCATGATTCCTATACTTTCCTTATATCTGTATACAGATAGGAAAGTAAAAATAAATAAAGTTTTATCCTCCAGGGAATGTCTAGGCGAAATTAAAAAGTGGAATTTTTGTGTCAAGATTATATTTGACATTTTACGTTAAATTAGTATTTAATTTAAGTTACCTAATTTTTCTGGTACATTCATTTTTTAAAAAGTGTACTTCTTATTTATTAAATTATTAACTTAATAATTATAACATCATAAAATCCTAAAAATAATATTTCTGAAAATCTTTATGACAAAAAAGTGCTGGGCACTATTTCAAACATGTGACTGATTAATAATTAATACGAAAGTTTTATATACTAGTAATACGCCGATGATTATGGTGAAAATTACAATGTTATTAGGAGTTTCTATAATGATTTAAAAATCTGCATAAAATAACGAACATTAATTTGAACTAAAACTGGCTGTCCAAACAATACGACAAAGATCAAAACAATAAAAAATAAAAATTACAGGACACCTCAAAGTGCATACCTTAACATTTTCTTACGTAGTGTATATTTTTTTTAAATGGAATTCACTATAATTAAATAAAATTTAAAAACTGCAAATAGGTACCTATACAAAAAACAATTCAAGTAAAATGAGTTTTTTAAAATATGTTTATTAATAATTACTAAAAAATACAATTATTTTATTAGAAATTTCGAGTTGGGTTTCTAATTTCCATTTTCCGTGGATAACATCCATCGAGAATTTTTGGCAATATACACACGTTTTTTTACCATTCTTTCTTCCCAAAATGTTTCATTTCTTGAAATCTGTAATAAACATAGCATTTAAAATTTAATATATTTATTAGACAAATACACCGCATATCTTTTCTACCGCCATTCCCAATGGTGTCCATACCACAAAATAACAAAATCTCCGCTTTGTTATATTGTAACAGACTCTGGACTTGGTAGAAGTAATTATGTGTTTTTTGTTTAATTTTATCACATTATTGTCATCAACCGTACAAAAATTTATAACTTTTTTTTGATGGCTTCCAGAGGATGAAGTTTTGTTGCAGTTTTCGGGCATTTAATTTCTATAACTTCACCATTGAATACATCTGGACTAGCTCCTAAAGCTAGCATATTTTCATTTACAAACAAGCCGCATGTCTTCAACTAAAATTTTAATTACCAGGTAACAATTAAAAAATGTACAATGAACTGATGAACTAAAGATGTTATTAGAAAATGCTTAAAACCGTTTCTAGGATACGAAGGGAGAACTTACATTTACATTAAATTCTAATTCAAATTGTGTAATTGCAAACGACTCATGATCTAAACTGTATTTGGTATTACTATTACCTACAAAGGTAGACTAAAGTAGATTTTTTACTTTATTTGTACATGGTGTGTTTGTTTTAATTTTTCATATTTCCCCAAAATGTGATGTTGTCAGCCTATTAATTCTTTCCTGCAGCCATAATTGATTTGTTGACAGACCTCTTGTCTTTATTTCCAATTCTTTTAAATCTTCTTCTGATTTTTTTAAAGAAGATAGAAATTCAATTTACTTGTATTCATAAACGTCCTCTTCAATTAAAATAAGAAATTAAGTTTTTTTATTAAAACGCACGTATATGTTATGAGATGTCATTACGTGCATGTTATTGTTAAATGTAATTTACAAGAAATGTTGACGTTTACTGACATGGGCGTAGAAAAAAGAAAATACATACCAAGCCTTCTCAATTTCTCCATAGTTTTAAAATTTTAATATTAGCAAAATAGTAGGTTTTTCTACATTCTTTGGTTTTCACTAGTTCCATCATTAAAGTATTTTGATGTATTTTCAATCTCTTGTAAACTATCGTCTTTATTTTTCTTCATCGTGCTTTTTTTCAAATATAATCACTTCGAATAGCATATGTCAGCTGTCAAAATCACTACACTATCCCCAATCTGATCGTTTACGTTTAGCGTGTTCTTGTTTTCCATATCAATAAACAAGGATACAAATATACAAAAAATATATGTAAAACACTTTAAAAATTATTCAGTAAGGATATATAAAAAAAAAACGTATCTAAGACCTGCCCAGGCGCGGATCTGGGAAGATTGTTCGGGGTGGAGTAGATAATTTTATCAAAGAATTATTTGTTTACTTAAAATCCTGTGATGTCTTGCCAATCAAATTTAGGGGGAAAATGGTGTTATAACCGAACACATTTAAAATATCTTTGCTGAATTTATCATTAATGTCTTCGATAATATTATTTAATAATGGAATATAAATAGATATTTTAAAATATTCTTCAGGGGTTAATATTTTTTATGTTTGCCCTTAAAGTTTGCCTACTAGCTTACCGTAGAACTGTTAGGTGTATATCAAGTTCTTCATATAAGTCTTATATTTCTTTAAAGATTTCTTTGTAGACATTTTCATCGCATCGATGTTTATTTAATAATTTTAAAATGTGTTGAATTAAATTCTCTGCAATTACTTTATCTGAACACAGTCATAGTACGACTGACTGTAGACCGATTAAATTCTAGTGGTCGTTCATCGCTCCTCTACCATATACCTATTACACCTATGTAGTTCTCTATTCTTCATTCGTCACCGTCATCTTGTTTTTCTAGCTTTCTCGTAAAATCTCTTTGTTTTTAGATTACAATTCAATAAATTCCTGAATTTCTTCGAGCAGCTCGGGGGGGGGGTAATTACTCTATTACCCTATTACCCCCCCTTGTATTCGCGCCTGGACCTGTCACATCTTGATGAAACGTTTATAGCCAGATTTTCCAATTTTACAGTTTTTTTGATAACATTATTTTGTGTAGGAAAAATATTGTACATCACTTTTGTGAATGTGGTTTTTCACAATTGCATGATTATCGCACTCGTGTGAAAAATGTCACTTTCCACGCTTGTAATGTAATATACTATTTATTTTTTATTATAGACGTATAAAATTACATGTCAGTACCAACTCTACTGACAACAAACTTTTATTTTTGTTTAACTAACTTTTTAACCAAATTTAAATAAAATATTAGATTGCAGAGTGGTACTTCACAACCCCATTGTTTCGAAATGCTCACAATCATCTCTATTTCAAAGGCGAATAAATTATAGATATCTAACTTAATAAAACCGAACTTTATGCTACCACCATATAATGACGTACCCTATATACTTCAAAATAATTTTGATATTGATAACTTTTCTTGCAAGTCTTAGGAAAAAAGTGACAATAAAGTTTATACAGATTCTAAACCCTCTCTATATTAACATAAATTTAACAAGTATTAAAAGCAATTTTAAAAAACCGACTTTAGAATCGTACAGGTGCCATCACCACATCTTAACCAGATTTATATGGGACTACCCCTGAGATACCCCCTTACTAACAAAAATAGAATCATAGAAATGGGATAAGGTAGTAAAGAATTATCGCTAAACATACATAAAAAATTAAGAGTTTGAGGATTTCCTTATGGACTCAATTATTAGATTTTGACCAAATGTATATGGGACTACCCCTGGAGTACTCCCTTTCTAACAAAAAAAGAATCATTAAAATCGGACATTGCGTTAAGGAATTATCGCTGAACATACATAAAAAAATATACCGACGAATTGAGAACCCCGTCCTTTTTTGAAGACTGTTAAAAATATTTATTTATTATAAAGCACCTGAGCTCATTTTCATTAGAAAATCCATTGACGTCGCTGTGAATTTTCTAGGAAACGTCATTTTGCTAAAATTCGTTTTTATTGAAAATTATGTTGGTGTTGTTGGGTTTTTGTATTTATTTTTAAATTTGTGATTAAGTAAGATCTAGGTATAGGTTAGTTAGTGTAAAAACTATTTATATAATGATATAAACATAGATGAAGGTATTTAAAAATAACCGGAACTATTTTCGAGTTTATTTATTATTTTGAATGTGACTATTAAATTAATAAATTGAGTAATCGGAAAATTTGTAGTTGTATTACAACTTTTATTTCATAAAATGTAGCAATTTTGTTCAAAAATAATTTTATATAATTTATTATAGCATGTTTTTAAGTTTAATTTGAAAATGATATACTGTTCTATTTTAAGACAAAAGAAAGAATAATTATTATAACGACTATCCTAATATTTTAAATGAATTTTGTTACATATCTACAATAAATAGTACAGAAACCATAAAAACTTATAATTAAAACATTTTTATTAAATCTTGTAACAATATTAATAACAAAGTTATGCCCTTTGTTAATAATAGATACAACAGTTTTACAATTTACTCTTAAACCTACAATAGAACGACAAGATTAAAGACTATATTATTATTTATTTGCAATTGGTATTAGTATTACTTTGTAATTTGTATTATTTGTTAATTAAATATTATTATAATTAATAATCCATATTATAATATCATACCTAATCATTTTTCCTTATGGGACTGGGACGCATTTAAATATTAACATACAATGTTTTCTATCACGTCACTGACCTTGCGCTTGTTTTCTTTCCAGCATCAATACTGTCATCATCAGTCGCGCTTCGCCAGCGAACCCTTATCATCATCATCATCAGCACCATCGAACAGTCACTGCCCTTCTGCACCCTCCAGCCCGCGCCCCAGGATGACCGTGAACTCGCAGTCGGGCCCTCCCAAGTCTCCCCGACCTCCCGACGACCTCATCACCACTGCCACCTCAGCCCTGAGGCGCTTCCATTTCAAAACGGGAAGAAACGCTACCAAAAACTCTACCACCAAGCAACAGGTACTTAAAATCAATGTAAAACAAACGGACACAATTACTACAAGGTTCCTCTCGAGAGCATTATATTTTAAAAGGAAATAAAAACGCTGTCTCAAAAACAAATTTTTTATTATAAACAGGGATTAAGCTACTAATTTAGGTCAGTGACCATTATCAGGTCTGTAAAAAAAAGTACGATGAATGTATGTTAAAAGTATGTTAAAAGTATTTAAAAGTATGTTAAAAGTATGTTTAGAGTATGTTAAAAGTATGTTAAAAGTATGTTAAAAGTATGTTAAAAGTATGTTAAAAGTATGTTAAAAGTATGTTAAAAGTATGTTAAAAGTGTGTTAAAAGTATGTTAAAAGTATGTTAAAAGTATGTAAAAAGTATGTAAAAAGTATGTTAAAAGTATGTTAAAAGTATGTTAAAAGTATGTTAAAAGTATGTTAAAAGTATGTTAAAAGTATGTTAAAAGTATGTTAAAAGTATGTTAAAAGTATGTTAAAAGTATGTTAAAAGTATGTTAAAAGTATGTTAAAAGTATGTTAAAAGTATGTTAAAAGTATGTTAAAAGTATGTTAAAAGTATGTTAAAAGTATGTTAAAAGTATGTTAAAAGTATGTTAAAAGTATGTTAAAAGTATGTTAAAAGTATGTTAAAAGTATGTTAAAAGTATGTTAAAAGTATGTTAAAAGTATGTTAAAAGTATGTTAAAAGTATGTTAAAAGTATGTTAAAAGTATGTTAAAAGTATGTTAAAAGTATGTTAAAAGTATGTTAAAAGTATGTTAAAAGTATGTTAAAAGTATGTTAAAAGTATGTTAAAAGTATGTTAAAAGTATGTTAAAAGTATGTTAAAAGTATGTTAAAAGTATGTTAAAAGTATGTTAAAAGTATGTTAAAAGTATGTTAAAAGTATGTTAAAAGTATGTTAAAAGTATGTTAAAAATATGTTAAAAGTATGTATGTTAAAAGTATGTTAAAAATATGTTATATTTTAAAAGTATGTTGAAAAGATGTTGAAAGTATATTAAAAGGGTGTTAAATGTATTTTTAAAAGTATTTTTAAAATTATGCTAAAAGTATGTTAAAAGTATGTTAAAAGTATGTTAAAAGTATGTTAAAAGTATGTTAAAAGTATGTTAAAAGTATGTTAAAAGTATGTTAAAAGTATGTTAAAAGTATGTTAAAAGTATGTTAAAAGTATGTTAAAAGTATGTTAAAAGTATGTTAAAAGTATGTTAAAAGTATGTTAAAAGTATGTTAAAAGTATGTTAAAAGTATGTTAAAAGTATGTTAAAAGTATGTTAAAAGTATGTTAAAAGTATGTTAAAAGTATGTTAAAAGTATGTTAAAAGTATGTTAAAAGTATGTTAAAAGTATGTTAAAAGTATGTTAAAAGTATGTTAAAAGTATGTTAAAAGTATGTTAAAAGTATGTTAAAAGTATGTTAAAAGTATGTTAAAAGTATGTTAAAAGTATGTTAAAAGTATGTTAAAAGTATGTTAAAAGTATGTTAAAATTATGTTAAAAGTATGTTAAAAGTATGTTAAAAGTATGTTAAAAGTATGTTAAAAGTATGTTAAAAGTATGTTAAAAGTATGTTAAAAGTATGTTAAAAATATGTTAAAAGTATGTATGTTAAAAGTATGTTAAAAATATGTTATATTTTAAAAGTATGTTGAAAAGATGTTGAAAGTATGTTAAAAGGGTGTTAAATGTATTTTTAAAAGTATTTTTAAAATTATGTTAAAAGTATGTTAAAAGTATGTTAAAAGTATGTTAAAAGTATGTTAAAAGTATGTTAAAAGTATGTTAAAAGTATGTTAAAAGTATGTTAAAAGTATGTTAAAAGCATGTTAGAAGCAATTTAAAATATGTTAAAAGTATGTTTAAAGTATTTTAAAAATATTTTAAAAGTATTTTAAAAATATTTTAAAAGTACTTTAAAAATATTTTAAAAGTATTTTAAAAATATTTTAAAAGTATGTTGAAAGTATTTTAAAAGTACTTATGTCAAAAGTATGTTAAAAATATGTTAAAATTATATTTAAAGTATGTTAAAAGTATGTTAAAAGTATGTTAAAAGTATGTTAAAAGTATGTTAAAAGTATGTTAAAAGTATGTTAAAAGTATGTTAAAAGTATGTTAAAAGTATGTTAAAAGTATGTTAAAAGTATGTTAAAAGTATGTTAAAAGTATGTTAAAAGTATGTTAAAAGTATGTTAAAAGTATGTTAAAAGTATGTTAAAAGTATGTTAAAAGTATGTTAAAAGTATGTTAAAAGTATGTTAAAAGTATGTTAAAAGTATGTTAAAAGTATGTTAAAAGTATGTTAAAAGTATGTTAAAAGTATGTTAAAAGTATGTTAAAAGTATGTTAAAAGTATGTTAAAATTATGTTAAAAGTATGTTAAAAGTATGTTAAAAGTATGTTAAAAGTATGTTAAAAGTATGTTAAAAATATGTTAAAAGTATGTATGTTAAAAGTATGTTAAAAATATGTTATATTTTAAAAGTATGTTGAAAAGATGTTGAAAGTATGTTAAAAGGGTGTTAAATGTATTTTTAAAAGTATTTTTAAAATTATGTTAAAAGTATGTTAAAAGTATGTTAAAAGTATGTTAAAAGTATGTTAAAAGTATGTTAAAAGTATGTTAAAAGTATGTTAAAAGTATGTTAAAAGCATGTTAGAAGCAATTTAAAATATGTTAAAAGTATGTTTAAAGTATTTTAAAAATATTTTAAAAGTATTTTAAAAATATTTTAAAAGTATTTTAAAAATATTTTAAAAGTATTTTAAAAATATTTTAAAAGTATGTTGAAAGTATTTTAAAAGTACTTATGTTAAAAGTATGTTAAAAATATGTTAAAATTATATTTAAAGTATGTTGAATGTATGTTGAAATTATGTTGAAAGTATTTTGAAAGTAAGTTGAAAGTATGTTAAAAGTTTAAAAAGTATATTGAAAGTACGTTTAAATTATATTCAAAGTATGTTAAGAGTAAAAAAAATCAGTTCTTCTATAACCTTGTGATGGCTTGTATAGGATATTCGCAAACTGAAGTTCATTCTGCTGTAATATACATATCTGTTTTATTTCCAATATTATGGAGTATTAGCAGCACTTAGTGCTAAAGCATATATGAGTCTGTAAACCCTCGTAAGACTGTCATCTTCCTTTTTATAGAGAGAAGATACATTTTAAAAATCTAACTAAAACATACCTACAACTCCTATTTAATAAAAAAAATTCGTATCCAACATCAAATCAAATATGTTAGCATGGTCCCCTCAGAAAATTCAGCCTGGAGCCAAGTAACCAGAGGCGGCTCGTGGCCTAGTCTACGAGGAGGCTGACTCACCCTATATACTTTATTCAAAAATATATTTCTATTGGTATACAATGAAATATTTTTGCTTCTTGTATTCTAACAGAAGCAAATATTTGTATTAAGTATATGTGCCTTTCAAAAGTAGCCTCCGTAGCCTCCTCGTAGAATAGATCACGAGCCGCCTCTGCAAGTAACCTAAGTCACATTTTGATCAGATGCTGATTTGAACAGATTTGATGAATGAGATTTCTCAATTGTATTAATCAGAGATAGTTCCTATCTAAAACCATTTAATATATTTGTTACCTTTGCCCATGAAGAATTACAGTTATAGCTGTTTTGACATGATTTAAATTCATAATAAATGACAATAAAATTATTAATAGTGATTCAACAAATATGGTACTAAATTGCTCATGGTATTAAAAAATCTACTAGAAGTCGTTAGAAAATGATGCACGAAATAAAAACAAATATTTACAACAAACTATCAGAAATGTCCAACTAATTTAGCTTCTATTAAATGAAAAATAGTCTGTATCTAATTGGAGTTAGAATTTTGTACACCTCTGCAAAGTAAATCTCCAAATGCTGTTGTAGTATGTTTAAAAAAGTGACATTCTATCTTAAGATATCTTCCTTTACCTTCATTTAAACAGTTACTCATACAACTAAATATAGTGATACTAAAATTGTATTTATTTTAAGAATGTTTCATTTATATCACACCTTGGTCTAACTTTCTTTTCTTAAGACTATCTATATATGTTAAAATATTTTTTTTATTATTGCAGACCCAGCCAGTAGTACCAAAAGTAATAGTGATGGGTAGCAGTACTGCTTCAGAAACAACCATCAACACCAGCACGGAAAGTTCAAACACCATAGTAACAACAGTGACAGCAACAGACGGTACAGACGAAAGCTTGGACTATCCAGAACCAATGGATCTATTTACTTCCGACAACGTTCTAGAAAACTCCAGACTAACCAATCCCATACTACAACCAGCTCCTCTTAGTCCGAAAACTCCGGCTACAGCTAAAGAACAAACTCCACCGACTGCCAAGAATCAAATGATGTTTACATTCGAAATAAGCGATAGCAAAAACTCTGACGACATGACGCCGAGGCTTACACTAGAAGAATCAAAATTTCATTTCGACACCGTCGTTCACAGACATGAGATGAAAACTGTAGAGACTCTTATGCAGGAGCAGATTGAAGCGTTGAGGATAGACGCCAGAAGGAGGAACAGTTACAAGCAGGCCGCGCAGAATTTGGATGAGATTGAGGTGATGAGCGATAGTTGTTTCAATCCTACTAGCACTAGGGAGCACAAGAAAAGTTTCAAGAAAAAGTTGGAAGTCGATAAGCAGAAGGTTGATAAGACGTCGCCGAAGAGGAGAGCTGAGAGGAATGTTAATTCTTCTCCTGAGGAGACCGATTCGCCAAGGCCGAAACATAGGTGAGTTTTTCTTTGTTCATATAATTTAAATTCGTTGGTACACAAATAACTATTTTTAGGCGACTGTCATAAAGACTGACATTTTACGGATTTATTAATATTCTTAAAATGTCACTTTTTGTCATTACCAACCAGAATTCTAACCTAGAAAAATTGTCTAATATTTAAAGGACCATGGGCAAAAATGTATGGAATAAAGATAAATGTTATACCAATTGAAAGATCTTTTTATGAAGAACGTTTCTTTTCATATCTAATTTTACGATAGGCTAGTACTTGTATTCTGTTATTGTAGTACTTATTTCAGGCAAAAAATAGTAATTATTACTTATTAGTAAAATAAAACAATTATATTATCCGGGTATATCATATGATGCAGTCGAGAATTTTATCTGCCACGTGTATCCCTAACCAAATATTAGTTACATGGCCATAAATAGGCCCTCCAAAGGACCAGGTCCAATGGTCTGAGACCAAGGTAATGCATAAACATAATAATACAATTGACCTTTGTAAATTATGAACTGTATTAAATAATAATGTTCGAATTACCTGTGCGATCCACAGGTCTGTGGAACTACATACATTTTACACTGTTTAAAGTATTTCTCTAGGAAATTTGTTACCTAAGTCATTTTTGTGATGTAAAAATTATATTACATGATGGCTGACGAAGCGTCGCCTTTTGTAACACCGCTGTGAAAGGTACTGAAGCTATGGCGCAAAGAAGGAGCCCAGCCATTAAGCAAACTTGAGTGTCATGCTTGACGTTGACCAATTAGAAAGTGAATGATGCCTGTGACGTAGTTATTAGTTGGAGGACTATTCTTATCGGCCAAGGCAGTGCCGCTTACAGAGACGTCTCCAGATAAAAGAATTAAGAATTGATGCAATACTAAGCACAGCGAGGAATGTAACAACAATCATAAATATTATTATTTCAGTCACATTAGAACGAATATAAAGCCATTTGTAACATATAAAGAGTGGAGCATCCTAATTTAAACAGATTCCAATTTTTTTATCTAAAAAGTATTAACATTGAAAAATTTTAAACTGTCCCATAGAGAACCATGCAAATAAATTCACTTGGTCTTCTGTAAGATTCAAAGCCAGTGTGTCTGTTACCACAAAATTTCGCGCAAATAAATGCGAGTGTTTGAGATACCCTACCGATCCGATTAGTCATTACCACGACAAGCGTAGGGGAAAGTGGGAGAATTTTTATCAAAACCTACTAGCAAAATAACTTTTAAAGTTTTCAACTAAAAAAACTGTTTTGTCACATGCACTATGATATAATAGATAATTGAGAGTCATAATAAAAACAAATGTTCTACTTGCCAATATATATCATTGGGCATATATCTTGCCCCTATTGGGGGTGGAACAAAATTGCCCATTCTCTTTTGTAGAATGCGAATCTGTTTCAAAATAATATTTAATATAAACCCTAAAAATTACAATTTAAATAAACTCATCCAGAGAAATTTATGAAGTAGTTTGGAGAGGCTACTTAAATAACAGTAGGTTAGGAAGGCGTTTGGAATTCTTTTTAAACTTCGAATGTGGGGCAACTATGTCAACTGTCAAAAATCAATCTAGCCTAAGATATGTCTAACTAACTGTCTAATGTATGTTAACTGTCTAATTATCCTTACATAAAAGTTATCTAACCTAACCAAATCTGGCAACACCGTCAAAATATAGACTTCTGTCAACTGTCATCTGTCGGCGACAATAGATTTTTAACAGTTGGCATATGTTAGGTAAAAGCAGTTAAAAAATGTTCCAAACGCTTCCCTAACCTAACCTACTTTTCTTGCATCAAATTAAGTTTGTTTATAAAAAATATTTTTAATTTCTTTCATAATTAAAACAGGGAATATAACATTTTAAAAATATTATTAAAATATAAACATAATAATTTTCACATTTCCACATATAGAACAATAAATTATTTAAGAAATTTGAATCTTTTAGCGCACAAACCAATTTCAAAAAGTCGTTTAATGATCAGAGGAACCTTTATGGCTTCTATACAATTAATTCCATCCCTTTTCAATTTAAACGTCTTCGATTCCTTTGAGAGTATGTTTTGCTTAGGGACAAACCCTAGATGTTGGGGGTAATTGACTCTAAGGCGTTTGTCCCCAGAGAGGTCGATTACCTACCCCAGGGGTCGGTAAAACATTGTTAGGGGGTCGGTTCTGGCCTGGAGGTCAATGGACAAACTTGTTTCGTGAATAATAATAAATTAATCAGTGAAAAATAGGAAATTTGAAATTCAATAAAGATCTAAAATATATTATATTCGAAAATTTTTGACTTGTAAGATCTAAAAATTACTATCAAACTCGTATTAAATTTTATCTATATTAAATAAGACTTCAAAATGTTTAATTTTGCTTGTAATTTGACAGACCAAACCTCTAATTAAATTTTTTATGAGCGAAAATTAGAAAGAAGAAGCATGTTGTATTAGGTCATTAATTCTAAAAAATAATAGGATAAAAAGTTTACTAGAATAACTAGTAACCATATTTGTATAAAATAGTTTTTTTTTAAATCTTAAATATTACTAAACTACATAATGTTACGCTTGTTTACTTTAAAACAACAGTTTATTTATTAATAATTTATTTAAACACTTATTTATTTTATAACAGTACTATTTTAATTTATATATATTTCGAATGTCTTTGAATCATTCACTATTTATATTCACCACTGTCTATCTACTAATTACTATTTATCTTCACTGTCCATATAATAACTAACTCTGATGATTCCTCCACGAATATTTATATACAAATTTAAAAAATTGGCGAATGTTCTAGTAAGTTTACATATTCTCTCTAATATACTAGAAACATTATCTCGTTCTTTCTCGAACATCATCGAAAGCACCTCCACCATAGTCGTCCCATAGGTTTGGACTTAAGGGGTTCAATTATGTATAATAAGCGGACAAGTTGAGCCTCAAAGGCCAAATAATACATAGAGGGACTTGGAGTATTAGAGCATGACTGAATAATGAAATGGCTCACACTACAGTAATTTTAATTGGCGATATTATTTTTCAAAATGACTAGATTGAAAAATTATAAAGATGTTTTTTGTTGAAACAGTTGCTTTCTAAAAAATCTTGGGATGGCAGATATATTTTCATCTGTCCTAAAAATAAATAAATTATGAACTGAAAGTCAGAGGAAACAGTTATCTATATTACGTTTGATGATATTGACACTATAACTTGTAATAAAAAAAAAATATATTAAAAAATGGCATTTTACTGATGAAACTGAATTACAATTTCTTGTATGTTTAATTTTTTTTTTAATTAACGTATATCTGTGTAAAAAATAAACTTGTATAAAGGAAAAAACAATTTATTGAACGGTACAAAAATATGTATCTATATAGTACACATCCAAGAATAAATCTACGAGATATCTAATTGTTATGTACAAACACAAAGGCGGATGAACTAAAGTTAAAGTGTTTGGTACTAAACCTGATATGTAACTATAGAGAACAATAATTCATAAAATACAAAAATTAATATATTCATGCAACAATAATTTTAATCTAAAGGACGTCTCATTGTTACATACAATCGAAATATGTATACTAGCGAAAGATAATCCAAGAAATAGCTCTGCATTCATCTTTTTGAATCACTGAAAGCACAAGAATAAATAATAACCAGAAGGATATCTCCGATCACGTGATCATCGAGGGCTCGTGACCTTCAAGCACACCTACACCGATATTCTACACCCAAACTTTCAGTGCAGTACCGACCGGCATGGAATCGTGAATTTATAATTATTATTATTCTGTTGTTTCTGTTATTTTGCTTCAATATTTATATCGTTGACTATTTTCTGATTTTGTTGTGCTTTAATGACAGTGTGAGTTATAGAAAAATACAAAAAAAAAGCTGGATTTGTTTATAGTTATAAATCTTATATCGGTGCACATTCATTTTACAGATTTCCTCAAGATGTTAAAAGGTATTATAAATAAAGTATAATATATAAGTCAAATACAGGGTGTTTCAAATTAGCTGTTACTTCGGGATATTTTCTGTATCTTTACACACGAGTGGCATACAATATTTTTTCTACTACCGTACACATAATCCACTAATATTAGAAATATAAAAATTACTTTTTTTCACTAGTGAAAAAAAGTACTTTACTTTACGCACTAGTGAAAAAAAGTAAAATGTTCCAAAAATTGTACACAGCAACAAAAATAAATTTATTGGAACTTTACAAATTTATAATTCTTACAGAACAAAATGACTAACAAATGAAGAAATATTTAAAAAAATAGGTTTTTAACTCTTATGAATATTAATATTGAATGTGCTATTGTTGCAATTACCAAAACTTAAGGTTTTGGCCTTTTCCAGCACAGAGTTTGAAAAATGTTGTGATATTACTTCTGTAACCCTATTTTGAGCTTCGAGTGGTATGGATTTGGCCTTTTCAAGTAAAGAGGTTGAAATATTTTGTGTAACTCTGGTTTCACTGTTAAGTGGTTCCACTAATTCTTTATTAGAGTTGTCAACGGTAAAATTGTAGCTTTGTTTGGAAGTGGATGGCATACTGTCACCCATCAAAATTTTATTAGAAATTTTGTTTTTTTGTGTTATTGTGCTGTCTACGTAGCCTTCTACAACAGCAGATGATTTCCATCCTCCATGTTTTTTGACCGTTAGGTCTCCTCCAGAATTTGCCAACATAGTGGCTGAAGACCTCCTAAAGCAGTGACCTGTAAAAGCCGTTGGATTGGGCAAGTTGAGATACGTTGCTATAACACTTGGCATTTTACCAAAAGTATTTATCCCTACAGGCTGTTTAGAATATTTTCCATTTGCGAATTTTAAAAAAAATCTGTTACAATTTATATTTGATGGTCTTAATGAGGTATATTTTTTTATGAAAGAAAAATAATCAACTGCAGAATTATTTGGATTTAAAATCGTAAAAATGCGTTCTATTCCATTTTTGGTTTCTGATACTTTGACAATATACACTGTTTGTTTCTCTTCCACATCGTTAATTGTCATTTTACATAATTCTTCCCGGCGACAAGCTCCCGCAATTCCAATTATAAAAGCTACCTAAAAAATAACATATTGTAATGTTACAAATAAATTATTAAACATTAGGAAATATCTTGACGTTGCGCATGTAAAACTCCAAATAAATGCTATTGTAAAAAATATAAAAGTTTTAGGTATAATGTGCTGCCTAACAATCCCGGTGGCCTGTTAGGACAGCAACTGATTTTATTAGGCAACACACCATACGAACACACATCTCGTTGCAAAAATTTACAGAATATTTTAATTTTATACTGAGCATTCAAGCATTTATTGAGGCATTTACTTACTTTGATCATTAAAAACTTGGAATCTGGAGCTTTCAACAGAAAATTAATTAGATCTTCTCGTTAAAAAATTTTGGATTTTTTTGGTTTATAACCTTTATTTTTTTGTTTGAGAAACGCTATTAACTTGTTGAATTTCGAAATATCAACATTGTTTTTATATTTTAAGGTCCTTTTAAGCATACAATAAATCGACCATAGGGTAGAAGCTTTGCAATTCTTCAATTCATCAGAGAAATATGCTAAAATAACGTTTTCCGAATATTTTGTCACCTTATTCTTCCTACACCATTCTATAAATGCATTGTATTTTTGCTGATAAATATATGCAGATTTTTCTGGCAATAAATTTTCAGTGGCCTTTTGTGCACTGCATAAGATATCTGGGGGAGTATTATCAAATTCGCTATCGCTAGATAAATTTGAATCCATATCGATTATGACAGATATAATAAACTGCAAATAAAATTTGAATTTAAGTAAACAAACATTAAAAAGTAAAACTTTTTACCTTCTCAAACTTGATTGAGTTTAAAAAAATGCTTAATTGGCTTTAGAATCTAATCTTGAACTTAAGTATACTTTTGTTGTGTTCTGTTATAAGGTAGATACTAATGAAAAGTTTAGAGATTGACAGTTCTTCTAATCCACACAGCCACGGCTAACTTACTTTTACCAAAATCGACATCCACTGTATGTTTACTTTTAATTAAATCGATGACATTTAAAGAAAATTATAATTAAAATAAACTGTTGATAATTTGTTGGACACTAAATAGATATAAGCAAAAATAATTTATTTATTTGTCTTAGACGGAGATAGCAAAAAAATAATAATATAAAATAAAACGTTATATTTCGTTATGTACAAATTTTGTCAAATTTTACTTTTTTTAACTAGTGCGTAAAGAGTTTTACTTTACGCACTAGTGAAAAAAAGTACAACTTTACACACTTCGTGGAGTGCGTAAAGTACGCACGGTAGTAGAAAAAAGTTTATTGCTTTTAATCTCTCAAAACCTTAGATAATCTAATTTGTTATGACTACTTGTTAAGACAACTAAATAATAAATCTTTTTTTATTTCCCAAAAGTGTTTCCGATTTTTTCCGCTATAGCCTTTGGACTTTCTCTTTTTATATGATAGCAATTTTGGATATTCTCTCACATATCAGTTTTATGTTTAATATTCGGTTGTTTTTAAAATGGAGTAACGAGTATTTCAATTTGGTTGATAGTTGTTCAAAGCAACACATTTTAAGAGAAGGGTGATATTTTCACTAGTAATACCACTAGAGGTCAAAAAATCTCCTGATATTAATTTGACCTCGCGTGGTATTCGATAAGAAAATTCCACGCCGAATTATGGTTGAAAATTAAATATTTTTAAAATTTATTTTTCGTTTCTAAACAATGCAAATTATTTTCTCCAAGTCACCAGTGAAACATAAAAGGTGTTGTCGCCTTGATTGTTGAGTTGTCATGGTAACTAAGTGAGACCCTAACCTCGAATATAATTTCAGTTTTGAAGTTGTCAAGCGGACCGACGTAAAAAAATGTTTCGCTGCAATTATTTAGGCCTTCAAATTGCTTATTTCTACTCATTGTAGTTGCATGGGAATACCATTTGAAAATAGAAAATAGTATATTCTTTAATTTTACGTAAGTTTTGAATAACTACAAGTGGTAGAAAATTGTTTTTCTGCGTTTTTATTAACATGCGTTATGAGCGCTTTAAAATGGTATGAAATTCATAACCAGCTTCAGCAAGCATCAATCGTAGGAGGCTGTGATCATTGTATTTTGACAGTTCAAAACATTAAATAACTCGCGTTTTGTTGCGATAAAGAATATTGCACAGCAAGTAAAACCAACAAAATTACCTATTTGTTTAAAAATTAATCGATTTGAAAATCATACGCTATGCAAAATATGCGTGAAATTGTCTGATGTAATGATCAATCAATGCACCATGACTTACTTACTCGGATTAATAGAGGATTGTGGCTACAACTTGAAAAACGAAAATTTGTTCCGAATTGTCCACGAATATTTGCACCTAAACTACGCAAAATTCAAAGTGCTGAATGGGAAAAAGGTGAATAAATTAGTGTCTAAATATTATATATATTTTATTAGACATAGACACATAATTCAAAGCATCCAAAGTCCTGCATTTTCGCCATTAAGAAGAAAAGAAGTGGCCGAAGAATATAGAAAACACCTTAGCATTGTAACTAAAATGTATCAAAACTAAACCTATTATGTGAACAAATAAAAACCAGTCTGTCAAAAATGGTCTGTTATTGTAAACGTCAAAAAATTTCCAGTATAATTCGCTGTTGGGTACCCCACGAGAAAAACATTTCCACTAAAATACCTCCGTTGCCATGGTGATCTGTCAAAAACACGTATTTTGATTGGTTCAAAATTACAGGTGTGGAATTTTCTTTGTAAGCTTCCAGTCTAAATGTTGACTATACATTTTATACCTTCCATTTCGAGTAGTGTATATGAAATATTATCGTTGCTAGACATCTTTTTTCAAATTTAAAATACCTAGATATTTCAAAATCGAAGATCTAAACTGACACAGGACATAAATCTTCCAGAAAAGGTCAAAAACTATTTGGGGAAAATAACTGGATTATTACAAAATATAGGTTTCTAATGATCAATTTTTCAGTTTCATAATGAAAAACCAGTGCTATAATGAATATCATTATGAAACTGAACATTAACATTTAATTAATAAATGATAGTACATGAGTAGAAAATAATGTTTACATGCTGGTTAGCAAGAACAACGACGCAATTAAAAGTAGTCGATTTAACAGTATTTATTTATTTATAAATGGTTTGGGCGCGAGTAGTATAGAAAAATACCTTTTTTTAAAAATCTAAATGTTTCTTTTTTGACCTACAAAACTGAATTATCTCTAATATTTTCTTGTTATGATACATTTTAGGTAATTTTCGGCTTTTATATATTTAATCTCTAATATCTTTCTGGAATTAATCTAATTATGCCCTTATTATTCATACATACCTTAATGTTTATTTTATTAAATCAATAAAAATAATTATCTATTTTTTTTTATTAAACTTTATTGTAGTAAAACTCTTAAGACCAAAATTTTTAATGAATATACCAATTAGAAAAAATTGAAAAATTATAATTATGGCTCCCAAATGTCCGGTTTCGATCTCAAAGTGTAGTTAATTTTAGTTAATTTAATGTCTAACTTTTAAAATTAAAAGCAGTTATACTCCCATCTTAACAGAGGGAGAAAGTAACACGATCAGTAAAAGTTGGTGAATGTTTTTTCTAATGTTTATAGGAATAAATTCGCGAAGAATACCTACTTCTAGAACATTTTTCGCCTGTTGTCCATTACTCATATTTTTGTCTCCTGTAAACGACCGCATTCCTTGACACATGTTCCATTTCACTTTCCCGCTACTTTTCCGTAATGCATTCCTGTTTTCTGATAGCCATTTTTTTGTTATTCGATTTTCAGACGTGGTCCGTATGTTTGTGTGTTTCAAATTATGCCAAGCGATACCGTGTTTATCTTGCAAAAAACTGTCTTTTTATACGGAAAAGACATTAGTAAGAGTAACGGTATTTGGAAAATAATGCTTTTAAGAAATGGGATCGCATTTCATTAAAATGTTTGCTTTGGATGCTGATCAAAAATTAAATGGATTTTTTTGATTGTTAAATTGGACAAATTGGACCTGTTCTCTTTTTTATAAACATAAAATTGGGATAAATAAAGTCGGCACGTAAACAGTTTTTCCAAATTTAGGTAAAATAATAAGTATTGCAAGAATAGTGACAAATTTTGGAATTCTAATACAGTGAAACCTGAGTAAGCCGGAACCTGTGTAACACGGAATCCTGTGTATGATGGAAATTTTGGCGATTACCTACATATTGTAATGTAAAAATTGCTTATAAGCCGGAACCCTGTCTAACGCGAACACGGAATTTCCCTAATCTGTTAAGCCGGAACCTACTTATGTTATTGCTTTGCAGGTATAAAAGAATTTATAGATGTTTACATAATTAGTTTATGATTTCGGAAAGCCCCATAATAAGGGCGAACTATTATCAATACTTAGAACCATTATCACAGAAATTAAGGTACAAAAGCAGTAAATACACAAATAAACCAGTATTGTGTAGGTACGGCAGTTTGAGTTTATCCGTGAAAGTGCAAACATTTCAAAATGGCAAACCGAAAAACGAATACATTATCGCTAAAATCTAAAATGGACTTAATTAAACGTAGTGACCAAAAAAAACTTACTCCAAAGCAATTGGTTATTCAATTTAAGTGCGGAAAAATGCAAGTGTATGAAATTTTGAAAAACAAGGAAACAATTAAAGAAGAGTGGATGCGTGGTGGTAATGGCGATATTAAGAGAAAGCCAAAGGAATCACATCACGACGACGTAAATTCAACAGTTTTGGAATGGTTTATGGATGCAAGGTCTCGCAATCTTCCTGTATCTGGAACAATTATTCAAGAAAAAGCAAGAGAAATTGCAAACCATTTTGGAAAAGTAGATTTTAAAGCTTCGAATGGATGGCTGGAAAGTTTTCGAACACGACATAATATAAGATTTAATCAGATCTGCGGTGAAGCTAAGGACGTCGACATGGAATCTGTGACTGAATGGACATCGCACATTACAGATTTAATTAAAGGATATACCCTAAAAGACATTGCTAATTGTGACGAAACTGGCCTTTTTTATAGAGCGCTGCCGGACAAGACAATGTGCTTTAAAGGTGAAAAATGTCAATAATAATAATAATAATAATGTTTATTCATCTTTAAAAAAAATATATATATACAATTACATAAAAATATAAATATAAATACAAAGGGCGAATAAACATAAATTATCACAAAATTAGTGAAACCACTTGTATGTGATACAAATAATATAATCAAACAAACAATATAATTAATGCACCTCTTAAACAAAATTTTATAAAAATATGAATTTTTTGTTATAATATTTATTTATCAACTGTGATACTAACATTCCACAAGGAAAACCTGTCTGTAGTCCGTCAATATACAACTGACAAAATTTTAATTTTAGTTCAAGTGTGTTTTGTTTTTTTTTTTTGAGGATCTTAAGATGAGTATATAATTTTTTTTTATATTTATTTATTTTTTTTAAATAAAGTAATTTTCAATCATTTCATGTATCGTTAGTCGAGAGTGTTGTAGTATCCATTTTTTTATCTTTTTCTTGTACAGTCTTTTCGAATTAATAATTTTTATTTCTGTAGGTAGTCTGTTATATAATTTTGGACCCATGTACCAAAAACTTCTCTGGGTATTTGATTTATCGACTTTAGGCAAGATAAAAGTATGGAGCCTAGAACGAGTATTGTAATGGTATTCTTTCTTTTTCAGCTTATTTTTATTATAATGCTGTCGCATAAGAAGATTTTGACAGAAAAGTTGTCTAACATCAAAGAACTGACTCTCTTCAAAGAGCTGCTCTGTCGAGTAGGCATATGGTTTTTTCATTAAAATCTTTATAAGCCATTTTTGCGTAATATTTAATTTATTTATGTGACAATCAAGTGCACCGCCCCAAGCAATAATTGAGTAAGTTATATGGGTTTCAGCAAGAGCATAATATAATATTCTTAACTCATTCCATTTTAATATTTCTGACAAGAATTTGAATGTATGCAGTAACATTCTTAACTTTTTAGTAACAAAGTTGATATGAATATCCCATTTTAAATGATTGTCTATATATATTCCCAAGTATTTGATATTAGAGACTGCTTTAATTTCTATTCCAATATTGTTGACTTTAATTTCGATTTTGTTATAGTTTGGTAAAGCATTAGCGTATTAGCGTCGAGGAGGCAAACAATCTAAAGAAAGGTTAACCGTTTTGTTTTGCGCCTTTGCTGACGGAAAAATAGAAAAACCTCTAGTTATTGGAAAATCCCTCAGACCGCGATGTTTTAACAATACCAATGTGCCTCAGCTACCAGTTTATTGGCGAGCAAATAAAAAAGCATGGATGACATCAGTTCTTATGGAACAGTGGCTAAAAATTTTAAATCAAAAAATGAAATTTGAAAATCGACACATCCTTCTATTTTTGGATAATGCAACGTGTCACCCCAAAATAATACCATCCAATATAAAATTGTGTTTTCTACCACCAAACACCACAAGTCAAACACAGCTTCTCGATCATGGAGTTATACAAAACTTCAAAATGCATTACAGAAAACAAGTGCTGCGGTCAATTATTGCGAATATGAGATTCTCTCAATCAGCAGGAGATTTGGCTAAAAAAATATCAGTTTTGGATGCTATCAGATGGATTGATTATTCAGTAAAAAATATTAAACCTGATTGTGTTAAAAAATGTTTTGCGGCATGTGGAATCAAGCAAGATGGAGACGTTGACCTAATCGAAAATGTTGACGAAATTGACGAAAGTACAAAAGAAGTCGAAGAGTTAATTACTGAAATTAATCCCGGTTGTAATGTTCATGATTACATCACATTAGATGAAGCCGTTACAACAAATGCTGGATTTCAGTCCATAGAAGAACTGGTGTTAGAAAAAACTGCCGTGGAAACTACTGTGGCAGACGATAATGATGGGATTGGAATTGGTAAGCGATTTTTCTAATTCTCTAAAAAAATAAACAACTTTTTATTTATTCTTTCCATCTTAATTGGGCATTTGGCCAAGTAGAAATAAAGTTAAAATACATAATAAAAATAAGATAGGAAGATTTCAGTTACCTTCACAAAAATAACAGATAGAAAAAATTATTTTCCCATTAGCTTTTCAAAACGATCTGTTCTTAAATTATTATTTTTATCTACAGGAACAGAAGTTGAAGAATCCAATCGGATAAAAAATTTTTCTGAAGCTTTGAGGAGTGTTGCAGCGTTAGAGGATTTTTCCCAAAGAATAGAGAGCGAACCGATGAGAAAGAAGATTTTAGAATTAAGGACATTCATGGAATCATCTTACCTATTACAAAAGAATAAAAAACAACTTACATTGATAGAAATGTGGAATAAATAATAATTTATATTGTTTCTAATAATAAATAAAAATATGTAGGTACATAGTAATAATAACAACTATATATTAAATGTACGTATATTAGATTTTTTTTTAATAAAATAATCACTTTTTTAAATCTACTATGTGCAATTTTTTATCTACCCTGTGTAACGCGGAATCCTGTATATGCCGGAAAATCGGTGCACGACCGTGCGATTCCGTTTTACACAGGTTTCACTGTAATAAAAGAGGAACATTTCATATAGATAATCAAATGATGTATGATGGTAAAACTTTAGACACGCCAGAAACTATCCTAAATGCTTCTGCTGATTTTTTGCATATTTATAATGTCCTGAAATTCCTAAAGCGGACTCTGTCTAAGCAAGCGGCCTTCACGTCTGTGGCAGCCGACTCATGCTTGAGGCGACGGAATATTCTGGGAATGCCGCTATTCTGATAATTTGTGCATTGGTCCAGCTCTAAAACCGTACTGTTCAGACTAAATGATTGTTTTGTCTTGTTCGTAAGTAGTAAGTCTGTTCAGTATAATTCTGTCTACGATTGTGGATATTCCATTGAGGAGGGATATGGAGCGGTAGCTTTCTACTGCATTTTTGTTTTTCCCTTTTTTATGGATTGGGATTACAATCGCTATTTTTAGTGACTCCGGATAATGTTGAAGTTTCAATATTGAATTTATTAAATAGTGTACTTGCCCTATGGTTTTTTTCGATAGGTTTTTAAGGAGTATATTTGGTATGCCATCGGGTCCCGGAGCCCTTTTGTTATGTGATCTCCTGATAACATCCGCTACTTCCTTAGGGGAAATTAAGAAATGGGGTTTTACTTTCTAAATGTTAATTTCTCTAATTTCTTTACAAATATTTTCTATTTTCGTTTGTTTGACATTATTGATTTGATTATTTGTGAAGTTGTCTTGGAAGTATTCGCCGAGAACGCTGCCTTTTTGATAATCCGTCAAGCACAACTTGTCTCTGTGTTTCAGTGTGAGAAGTTACGAGTATGGTTTTTTGAACTGCCTCAGAACTTTCTATAGTGAGTTGTCCTGTGGGTTAATCGCCTCCAGGATCTCTCTCCATTTGGTGTTTATATGATCTGTTATTTTTTTGTTTATTACTTTGCCTAGATCTAGGAGTCTGACCCTTTCCTGGGCTGACCTATTTGCTTGCCATCGTTTTCGTATAGTGTTTTTGTATGTAATTAGTTCTATTATGTTACGTCTTTTCTCTTCGAGTCTGTCAAGTATTTCCAAGTATTTACTGCATTTTGTATAATTGGCAGGGTGATCACCCCCACAATTAACACACGTGGCTGGTGTTTCTCTGGATTTGGCACAAGTACGCTTATGGTGATCCCTGCGCACTTTACATATTTGGACGGCTTGCCACAGTTAGCCGTTACATGACCCCACTGTTGACAATTGTGGCACTGTATTATTTGCTTGGCTGATTTCCTGATCTCCCTTGTAACCCTTGAATAGAGTACCCTTCTCACGTTTTTGTTGAGATAGTCTAATGTCAACATCGAAAAGTGTATCCAGTTTAACATCGAGAGAAACTATCATAGACAAGAGATTATCATCATGTCCGATAGTCAAGCAGCCATCAAAGCGCTGAGTTCTTACGTAATCAGCTCAAAAATGGTCTGGAAATGCATAAAACAATTGAATGAGCTAGGCGAGAAAAATAGAGTTACTCTCACTTGGGTCCCGGGACATAACGGGGTACAGGGTAACGAGATTGCAGATAGTCTTGCAAGGAAAGGGGCTCAAACACCCTTTGTAGGACCTGAGCCGTTCTGCGGTATCAGCAGTAACATAATATTAGGAAAGATTAAAAAAGAATTGGGTAGTAGAAGAACCGATAATTGGAACAATCTCTTGGGGCTGAGACAGGCCAAGATACTTCTGGGTAAATATAACCAGAAAAGATCGGAAGCCTGCATCTGCCTGAGCAAGAACAGGCTACGTATTGTAACAGGGATCCTTACGGGGCATTGCCGACTAAAAGGACACCTAAGTAAACTGAGAGTAGTAGAGAATAGTGAGTGCAGATTCTGTGAGAAGAAGTACAAAACCTCCATTTACATCCTAACTGAATGTGTAGCACTATATCTGGGAGGATATCAAATAGAAGAGGGAGATTTACCTAACTTGAAGCCACTTCAAATCCTACACTTCCTTGAGAAAAGAGGATTGGAAGGGTCGCTATAGGCATTGAGACATTTCCTTAGTGCAGTCGCGATAGAAGGGGGCATAATAGATTTTTTAGGTCGCAGTGTATTAACATCCCATTCTCAACATAACATAACATATGGGGTCGGTGGCGATCAAGAACAGAGGTCTATTTTTCGTATTTATTCTGAATATTAAATGTGCTTTAATATCGTATTCCTCAATAAGATCCTCCTCTGTCACTAGTTTTAGTCCCGTCAGCTAGACCCTGTAGGACGAAGGCATGTGATTTGTCTTCGTAGGAGGTGTACGTATGGTAGGGTATTTTTTCAGCTCTGATGCTGTTGACCATACATTCGTAGTCCTCTTTCTCTTTGACGAAGAGAATGGTGGATGCGTTCGTGTTTAATGCTAAAATGACCTTTGACTAGTTTCTTAATATCTTTGATAAGCTTGCCCTGGTTCGATGTTTTACCCTCTATCACAATCGGTGACATGAAGGTCTTTTTTTTTGGGATTTTTTGGGCAGGGTTGGGTTTAGTACTTATCTTCTTAGTCTCTACTGGTTTTTCTGCAGTCTTCTCTTGGGTTTGAACATGATTTGCGTTGACTGCTGGGTTTTTATCCCCTTGTTTGGCCATTTTTCTCTTGCGTTTAACTATTTTTCTAATCTTATCTTCGTACTCAGATTCAGAATCGTCTGTCAGAGCTTGGTATCTGTTCGAGAAAGTCTCGAACACATTCAGTTTATTATTTACAATAAATATATTTTTTTGTATCATACTGTATATTACTATTCATAGTATAGACCCGCAGTAGAAGAGCTCTGGTTTTTCCTAATCTTTTAAAATCCCAAAATAAGCCCTAATCAAGGGTAATAACAATTCTATTAGAACGGATAATAGTCCGTCATAACTTAGGTAGTTGATACTAATCCACAACAATTTTAAAGGACGGTTTTTCCCGAGCAATAGGCCTGGTACTTCTGGGGGTTTAAGGAGGGAGACAGAGTTGATAAAAAGGGTATCGCTGACAATAATCAGAGGCTTTAACGATATTTCGTGTTTAAATAAAACGTTTGTAAGCGATTAAAAATTACATGGTCCTTCGAGTAAAAATAAGTTTTAAACAAGTTTTAGTAGTTTTTCTTCTTCGACAAGACCTATGGTGTAACGAGACATGTAGTTCTCCTATTTTAAGTTCATTACTTGTGGAGGGGTTGGTGTCCATTTTTTCGGGAGGTGAGACATCTCCTTGTTTCCTTAAGAGGAATAAATTGTTGGGTAAGTGAGGTAATTTTTCGTGGGTTATGTTGTCTGGTGGTGCCCCATTCGTGCCCTTGTTTTCATCCTCAGACGTATGATTTCCAGTGTTGAAGTTCATAATGTTTTGTGACAGGGTAGGTGGTAAATTAGATTGTAGGACTCCTATTTTTATTCGGGGATCGCTTGGGATTCTGATGAATGTGTTATTTGATCTATCTCCAGAGTTGATGCCGGAACTAGAGGGTTAAGAGTTGTTAGGTGTGACAAGGGGAGTAGGTACATAGCCAATACGGAAGCTACTCAGTTTACCCCTGATTGGCTCATTCCTACTCCTTCGTAGCGTTGAATTGTCCTTAAATCCTTTTTGGGATCGCGCCTGCGCTTGTGGTTACATTATCGCTGGTATTTGGTAGTTTGGGGGTGTCTACCGCCCAGCAAACATTTTGGTGTAATTTGACGTCGATACTACCTAAATTATATATAGTAAATTTGGTCGCAAAATTAGATTTAACCATAATTAATTAAAATTTACGTTGGCTCGACGTGGATTCGACATAAGTGGAGAATAAGACGACGTCGAAATTTGGTTTTATTTACCGAAATAGGTAGAATTACATCTAAATCCACATTGTAGTATCCCAGTACGTTTGGTTAGTAATACCTCTCTAGGGAAATTTGACGTCAGCATAACGTTAATTCGACGTTGATTTAACTAATTTTAGGTAGAAACTACCAAAATATTTGCAGATGACGTATGCCTCCAAGTGTACGAAAAGAAATTTTATACTTATTTGGTATTTTTATCTATATATAAGTAGAAATATTGTAAGAAGTCACCAACACAACCAAAACATATACCTAATTCACATGAAAGATTGAAAATAAATAAATGTCGGTGACAAAAATATATGTAATGTAATTGCGGTGAATATACAGTTCACGCTTGTTGAAATTAATGCGAAGAAAATTTTGTCGTGCATGTTAACAGTTCTACTTAGAAAAATAACAATGCCCTTCCAAAATACTCTCTAATTAAAAAAATATAAGAAAAAAATATAATCGTGTAAAAAAATAATAATAATATTATGAGCTAAAACTATGTTACGTTTGTTGTGTATCACTTTAGAAAATCAATAATGTTTCGTTTTTCGGTATTTTCATTCTTATGTTTTAGTTATGGTCATTTTAAAAATTTAAAATTTGGAATCGTACTTCAATTACGTTAAGAAAATATGGCGTATTGTGCGAATTCGACCTAAAAGTTATTATGACTAAGGAAATCTACGTATTTTACAAATACCTTCTTACTAAGTTGAATTAACTTCAATTTCACGACATATTAGTTAACTTTACCTATTTAAAGAAATAATAATTTATAGGTTTTATAAAAAATTTACCTATAGGTAAATATAACATATTTAGGTCACGTTGTTCTGCACTTGAGATTTTAGACGTTTCAATTTACGATAAAAATCGGAAGTATAACGATATAATTTATTATTTTTCGAACTCATTTTATTAAATTATTTTTCGCACTCATTTAAAGCTCTATCTACACCACACGTAAATTAAGATTACGACTGTAATGGTTTTTTTAAAATGGCCGAAATTCTTAAGAATAATGACGAAGACAGTAACTGAACAACCTAATTGTTAAAGTAACCTAAATAATATAAATTTTACAAATAGGTTATGTATGACTCTTTTTAAATTGGTGGTTTTTGGTCAAATTTACTTTGTGGTAGATTTTTTAGGTAATTGCTACAACAAAGTTAATAAATATTTCTTCAAGATGACTTATAGGTCAACTAAATGAGTATTCGACTATTTGGTTGAAATTAGGTAGATAAATAGGTAGAATTTTGCTACGATCTCGACCTAATATTACTTTAAAGGAGAGTAAATAAAAGCGGCCAAATAGGTTACTATGGAGGCATAAAATTACGTAGAATTTTAAACCAAATCTACCTAGTTGGATATTCTACTATAAAGACGATTTTTAGTTGCCAAACAGGTAGATATTACCTAAATATGGCACCTAATTTTACTACAAAGGAAATTTAACTTTGAAGTAATTGTTGGTTATTTTTTTTAGTAGTTTTTCCCTTGCTGATATGGTTAAAGTTACTTTTAAGTAGATTTGTGTAAAAGGTAGATTTCTTGGTATAATTTACGTAAATTTAAACATAAATTAAAACCGTTTGGTAAATTTACATTAGAGGTATATTTTTCTAGTCAATTTTACGTAATAATTACCTCAATAAGTAAATTCGTCTTTAACAAAGTCCATCCCCGGTATTGTCTTCCTCCATCTCTAGAACGGTTGTGTTTCCATTTTCTGGACTTTCTGTCCCGTCTGAAGAGTCTTCTAGTGTATTTACAAGATTCTCCAAACTTTAGTTTGGGTCCGACCTAAGAACCCAGTCAATGTTCTCCTGACTTTTGTTTGGTGATATATTTTCTCTAAAATATTCACTGGAGTCGGTTTTGGCTACGTCTTCCGGCTCTGTGAGAGCCTCTACGCTTTCTCCGAAGTTTCTTTTGAATTCTTTAAACTTATTCTGTTTGTATTCTCCAAGCTTTTTTGGCTTTCTGTCGCGGTTATCTGAGTGTTTCTCCAAACTTTTTTGAGGGGAATTTTTGGCCAGAGGGTCCCTTCTGTATTGAGAAGTTGATCCCATGGTGTTAGTGCATTTTAAATTTGAATCATGTAAACCGTTCAAGTTTCCGTTCGACTAAAAGACGTCTTTGAGCTTTCACAATAATTTATGGATTTGGCAAGACGACTTTAAAACGTTAGCAGCTCTCACATTAATACGTCCTAATTATGGCATTTGCCAGACGTCTTTATAATGTCCTAGGACATTGAGACCAAACCAAGTCACAAAAAAGACATCTTTCAAACGTCGTGTGCTATCTGGGTATAGTTATTTGCTTTATCTGCTTTATTTTTATCATTACTACTTAAAAATTAACAATTATTCTTTATATTCTTCTTCGATTAGTTAAATCGCTACTAACACGTTATTTAATTCACAGAAAGTAATTTTTAGCTGCATGTATCAACAGAACAAGTTAAACTGATTTAAATTTTAACAAATTACTTTTACTAAAACTGACATGAGTCGAACGCGACAGATTCTGCCATACGCGTACGTTTTCCCAACAAACCGTAGCTTCAGGGGTCATCTCTCTTATTACGTTATTATATATAAATGTTTTTTAATTGTAAAAACTGTTCTTATTCCAGACACAAAAAAACCAGCCGTAGAACGCGTTCTCCGAACAAATACCACTCGCAAACGCCGGAGAAGTTCTCCTACGACGAACGCCAGGTGTCGAAATACCGCACCCGATCGTCAGTGTCGTCCACGTCGTCGCGCCGCACCCCGCCACTGCCCGACCTGAGGGTGGACTTTTTCAGCGAAACGTCAGACGGCTGGCACAAGTCGACGACCGGGCTATTGAACGGCTCCGCTACGCACACGTTGGCGGTTTCGGCCGGAGGCGGTATGGTGTCAAACGAGAAGAGGGGCAGCGTCTGCTTAAATAAATGCCTGCGAGAGGTGAGTCGTATTTTTTTTTAAACGCTCGTATGTAAACTTTTTGATTTTTATTTATGTGGGGGTGTAAAGGAATTTAAATACGTTAGTTATTTAATCACAAGAAAAGGAGCTCAAATTATTAAGATTGTACATATTTTATACATATAACTTTAACCAGGGTTATTGCAAACTGTGAAATCTTTAAAACAAATCAAGATGTTTTTCCTTTTATCTTCTTTTTTAGTAACTTTATTTATATAACTTATTAAATGATATTTCAGAGAAGCAACCGTGTTTTGAGTAAGTATCCTCTTGGTTTATTAAAGAACTTACAGAGCAAAGATATTTTTGTCAAAGTTAAAAACTATTTGTGATCTCTCTGTATCTGTAAGTTGGGGATAAGGGGTTGCTCTACATCATTTACATTGTACATCCTTTAGGGGCATATGGAAGCTACCTCTCAACTTGTCAAAACTTGCTGTTTGCCGCTAACAGGTGTTTAGAGTCAATTTTCTTCTCTTATCACTTCTACAATATATCAACACATCAAAAACCTGCTAGTTGATGCTAAGGGATTTCTACAGACAGCCATATTCTCATCTTGTCAAAGTCCTGTAGATTATTAACTCATCAAAGCCCTGATGATTATCGCTAGGGAATGTCTAGGGAAAGCCAGGCTCTCAGGTCAAAGTTCTGAAGATTAACAACGTTTCCGAGAGATATTTTTATACTTGAAGTGTTCTTTAAACCAAAACGAGTGACAGATAATGAATGCTAAATCTATTAGGATTTGAATAAAACCTCCATTCACATTCTGATTGAATGTAGCACTCCAGAACCCAACGCCACTATACTCGGGAGTACACCTTACTTGGAGTTACTTCAAATCCTACATTTCTTTGAAAAGATAGGTTTAAAAGAGTCATAGACATCGTGACTATATCTTTGCTACCTTAACAATAAAATATTCGAGTATGTCAGCGCTGGAATTTTTTTCACTTTCTTCTTCAATTTTTTTAATTATAAACCACCTTCTGATAATTCTATATTCTTTTACTTAGTGTGCAGGATACAGCCTAAAATGAGTAGTTTAAGTGGACTGTATTAAGCGGTGGACAACGACTCGTGGCTGCACATGATGCTTCGATTTTAAACTACTTTTTTAAAATAAGGTTACTGAAAAGTGGGAAAAAAGGGGGATATGAATAAAATAAATAACTACTATATTCAGTATTGGAAAAAACAGTTGATAATATTTACATAAGAGCCAAGCGACTCAGCACACAATCTGGCAACAATGCTCAATTGACTTAGCTAATAAAATGGTGGTATAAATAGCAGGGAAAATAAAGGGCATATTTGAAAGTTTTAGGGTACTTCCAGACTTTTTATTATATCAGTACCAAGCTTACATGTAATCCTTGAACACTACACTTCACACTTTTTATAATAGTACTTTCACTGATATATGAGATGCAATTCTGATATGTTACCGGCTTCTCGTCACCACGGAATTAAAAGTGTTTTAAAAAGAGTTAGGTACTTTGGGTTTATTGGGATATAGGGTATCGCCAATATAAAAGGGTATCTTTACACTAACACACACACACACACACGTGATTAGTATAACTTTTTAACTGCTTTATAACTGACGCCGTTCGGGACACATCTGTCCTGTATCGCCAGGAGCAGATAATGCTTGGCCGTTATTTTCCGCATTTTTAAAGGGAACCGAGTTGGCGCATATTCATCGGGCATTGAAAATTTGGCGCGGTAAATTTGAATTTAACTACCGTTGAGAATTACTCTTGAATTCTCAACACTTAGTATCCTAGCATATCCATTTAATAGCAGGTCTGGAACTGTCTTTTGAAATATAATATTTCTAACAATTTGTGAGTGTGAGGTTAGTGGGAAGAGGACGTGCCAAAAGAAAACATTACCTTTTTAATTTGCCGAACTTTCGACGTTTATTTTTCGTCTTTCTCAAGGCTGAAAATACATAATAGGTTTTAATAAAAAATTGTAAAAACTATGAGATTTACATATACAACTATTGAATTAACGCTGTTTTCTAAGATCATTGCATTTTTGTTTGAGTCCAGCTATTTCTCTTTTAATAACCAGTTTTACCAACAAATTGAAGGTTCTGGACTGGGAAATCCAGCAAGTCCTATATTAACTAATTTAATAATGAATTAATTAATTAAAGAAAGTTTATCAATACTAACGTTTCAGGTTGCATTTTTAAAAGTGTATGTGAATGACACGATTTTAGGTGTTCCACATAATACAATAGATGAAGTATTAGGTGTATTTAATTCCTATCATCGGAGAATTAAATTTACAGTTGAAATGGAAAAAGAAAATACTATTTCCTCCTTGAACACTCTTGTTATAAGACAAAATGATGGGAAACTAAAAACGAATTGGTATAACAAACCCACCAATTCAGGGAGGATTCTGAACTATTTCTCAAATCATCCAATTCAACATAAAATAGGTATAATTCAAAATTTACTATTCAGGTCTTACCATCTGAGTAGCCCAAAATTCTACACAGCAAATGAAGAAAAAATTAGGAATAATTTAAAACTTAACAGCTACCCATTGAGTCTTATAAACAGAGTAATCAATGAATACAAAACTAATTTGCAATCAAAACAGTTTAGTGAAATCCAAGGGAAGAAAGTGTATTTTTGATTTCCATTTATACAGGGACACATCGATTAGTGTGAAGTTAATTACTCTCTGCATCAGCAATTAATAATTTCAAAAAAGAATAAAAAAATTATCCCTTAATAGCATAGTCGAGCGGTTCTTGGCAACTAGTTTTAGACTCTTTTAGTCCTAAGGGAATAGAAACGCCGAGGCTTTTCAAATGCTCGGAATATTTTACTGGTTTGGAAAGGGAGGAGAGAATAATAATAAATATTAAAACATTAACAAATGTATATTAACAATAAGTATAAAATTTCACCAACAGTCTTAAGAGAAAAATAAATAAAATTCCACTTAGGGAATAAAGCACTACAAAACTTCAACTACATAATAATATAAAACCATGTATACGATAAATATGATAATTCGGGGACGAAAATGTAAAATTGGCATTTATATGTAAATCAATCATTTTTTATTAAACAAAACACTTTAGAATTAAGTTAAAAATATTTACCTTTAATTTACAAATCGTACACAAAACTTTACTCTACACATCACATAAAAAAAACGAGAGCTTTCGCCCCTGGGGCGAAAGTTCTGGACCTTAGTTCGAACTCGACTGAGAACTTACCCAAGCGATCCTTTCTTTCTCTATATAAACCAAAATTTACGTGATGGTTGGTTGTATTTAAAAATGTCACGCTCAATGTAGATTAATAACCTGAAGGTTTGTTTCATTTTCATAAGTGTCTTTTTAATTATTTAACTTAAACATTAAATACTTATTTAGAATGTTTGGTAAATTCTTTAGATTTTTCCAAATAATAATAATGCCAATTATTACAATTGTCTCTTTTTGAAGCTCAGCTATTTTATTTAGGAAAATTTTCAGTAAACTTGTAGTTTCTTTTTCTTAATTTATTTTTCTTCGTAATTATTCCTAATTTCCATTCCCTGTTCTGTTTTGTAAAATTGTCTTCGTTTCTCGTTAGCTTCTTCCCTTCGTCTTATTCCATCGGCACCTCTATCACATCTACATGTGGATTTATCATGAAGTTCTTTTTTCGATGTGTATTTTTCTGTCTTTAACACCTTTAGATGCTAATTCTGAAAATTCTGTACGTATAAGCAACACTGTTTTCCTCGGGAATGTAACCAGTCTTGTTTAAATACTCTTCTATCGTAATGAGAATGAGATTTACCTCTAAGACCATCTCCTTTTCTTCTAAGCAGCTTTTGTCCATCAGAATAGGTGATGGCATAGTTCGAGCAAATTATTGTTTTTGAATGGAGTCGTATACCAGTGCGCTGTGGTTTTTTCTTCTAGGCTCACATTGTAATTCCATGAGTAAAATGTATTAAAGCGTGAAAATGTTTATGTGCTGTACTACCATCGTCTGCTATTAGATATGACATCGACAAATAGAATACCATTTAATATTTGAAGCACAGGCAAGTAAATTAAAGTATTTTTCATTTAATATTGATACCATTCTTTAGACAATTCTTCGTAATCTTGTGCCATTTCCTATGGCGACAAAGCGTTAGTTTCATTTAGATTCAAGAGAGTTAAATAATCAGTTTTTGACAATGAAGACTTTTTTTGTTATTTTTAGAGAAGCTACTCATAGAAAATGTCTCAGTACACTGAAAGAGTCTTTAATGTCTTAATACTTTAAACAAATAATTTATTACCCCCACCACCAAGATTTTTGCGCAAGCTCAGTAATACAAACATGCGTGATGTAATACTGAAAGAGTCTTTAATGTCTCAATACTTTAAACAATTAATTCATTACCCCCACCACCAAGGTTTTTACGCAAGCACAGTAGTACAAACGTACGTGATGTAATATTTGTCGTTGCGACATGCCTTCACGTCACAAAAAGCATAATTCCGATTAACTTGCACTAAACTCTAATCAAATGGCACCATGACGTCGTCTTTGATAAATAATATAAATTATCCATTATGCTTTACACAATATGTTGCGCAAAACCTTGATAGGGGTGGCCAGGTTGAAACTATATATACTGACTTTTCCAAGGCCTTTGATCGCCTCGATCATAGTATACTTTTGAACAAGCTTTCCATTGTTGGACTCACTACGTCTTTTCTGCGTTTCTTTGAATCATATTTAAGTAATCGTAAATTGAAAGTTGAATACCATGGTTTTCAGTCAATTTGTATAAAAGCTTCTTCCGGTGTCCCTCAAGGTTCAGTTCTAGGACCACTTTTATTTTCCATTTTTGTAAATGACATTACTGAAAACCTATCATGTAATACTCTACTCTATGCCGATGATTTCAAATTGTTTAAATCAATCTCTAGTATTGATGACTGTTTGATTATGCAGGAGAACCTAAATAAATTGAACCTTTGGTGTAATTCTAACAACTTACCACTAAACATATCTAAGTGCAATTCTATCAGCTTCACTCGCAAACTAAATCCGATTGAGTATAATTTCACTATCAACAATATTACCATCAATAAATGTCTTTCTTTTAGAGATCTTGGTGTTCTTTTCGACGCTAAGTTAAATTTTATTGAACATGTCAATACTATTCAAAAAAAAGCATACAGAAATTTGGGTTTTGTCATTCGAAATGGACGCCAGTTCTTTGAGCCTAACACTTTAAAAACTATTTTTAACGCTTTTGTACGTAGTAAGCTAGAATATGCGTCCATTGTTTGGAGTCCTGGATATGAAGTATATAGCCAAGCATTAGAAAAAATTCAGCGAAAATTTGTCAAATATTTGTGGTGCAAGCTAGATGGCGTCTACCCTACTCGCAATATTCCGCAAACCATCTTGCTGAATAGATTTGATATCCTTGAATTACGTACTCGCAGGAAATGTTATTCTATCTGCATTCTTTACAAATTATTAAATTTTAAAATTGACTGTCCCGAACTACTTCGTCAACTAATGTTTAATGTTCCTAGTATCAGAACTCGCTCCCCTTTTTATTTCTATTTTCAGACACCCAGGACAAATATTTTAAAATGTTCTCCAATGTATTTTATGTATCAAAATTTTTGTGAACTTCAAAATGATGTTGATTTATTTTCTATTTCAATTAAAGAAATAAAACGCTTAATTGTGGACTGAGTTAATTATCATAAGACAACGTAATTTTTTCTCCTAACGGAGTTTTTTTTGCGTTTTCTTATGATGGTTAAAAACGTTTATTAAACTATTTTTTGTTTACATATATTTATGCTATTATTAGTATTTAATATTTTGTTATCATTTTTATGATGTAAATTATACTGTAATTGTAATTATTTTTGTGCCCATCCTGTAATTGGTTTTATACTGTTGGATGGTGTAACCCAAATAAATAAATAAATAAATTATCTCAAAGACAGTCCAAATTAATTAACATGAAGAACAAAATACACCACAAAAATGACGTGATTTTTTTTATATTACCGATTTGTTGTTTTATTATGTTAATGATTATGTCACCAATTATCAGTAAAAAGTTCAAAACATTCCATAAGGGTAGACACGCTACCATATTAATATTTGTATATTAGAAATTGTATATAAACCTTGCCCGACCCGTTTCATGTTTATTTAGTGAATTTTGCGTTTTAACATAGCCAGACCCTTTGACAACAGCCAACGTGATCGACGTCGGGCTTTTGGAAAACTCCAACGCCGAAGGCGCCTCGACGTTACATACGCTCGCCGTCTTTTCAAGCGGGCGGCCTGGCGTCTAACTTGAAACATGCCACCAACCGTCTGAACAAGCTGTCTAGGCAAGATTGTTAGTTGCAGTGGTGTAGTCAGATGTGAATTTTTTTTTATATATATATATTGTTGTGTTATTATATTGAAATTAAATAAAAAAATAAATATCATAATAGTTTTAGAATTAAAATAAAATATATTACCTTGAGAATATTATAACTAAATATAACTTATGGTAACGATATATCAATTTAAAATATATGAAAATTATCCTATGTTCCTCAGTAACATCTATAAATAGTATTTATTTATCGAACTGTTTTCTCTGGAACTTCAGAAACCTACAAAAAAGGCAATATTAAATATAATAAACATATTAGATATCATAAGAATAAGACAGTTAAAAATTGCAACACACTGTATATTAAAATAGGTAAAATCAGGTTGTCAAAACCAATATAAAAAAAATGATGCCAACTTCAATCATTGACTTTCAATAATTCAAATTATGTTAAAAACTACACGAACAATTCAATTATAAAGAATAATAGTCTAATCAACAAGTTCAAAAGCGTGTTTTTGGGACATACTATTACGAAAATTATGTTCAATAGCTCATTCGATTCGGCATAATGTCTAGAGCAATGTGTGAAGAAAAATTTTGCAGTGCATAAAAAATTTGCAAAAGTTATAAACAATTAAACACCTCAAAAACATTTTTTTTGCTTCGTGGAGCTCTTTTTATGTACAGGGTGATTCTTTTATCATGGGAAATGAGTTTTTCTCGTAAACGGCTGCAGCAAATTGAGTTTTGTGAAAAGTATTTTATTTGGGCCGGCTAATGCTTAAAATTGGGATGGATAAGGAAGTTATAAATAAGCGACGCTGGGCGTCGCGACGCTTCAATTTTTTTTTTGTCAGTAGCATACCGTTTTTATTTTAGAAATTGAAAGATCTATTCAATAGAAACACTTTTTTCAAATACCATTTTTTTCCATCTAAAACCATTCAAGCATTACAGACCAGTTTTTATGTTTTAAATTTGTCGATTGCCATACAAAAAATGCTGGGTTTTTAAATTTCACTAAATCAGGCAGGCTAACTTTTATGCTGATATTGACAACAAATATAATTTAGGATTTAAAGAAAACAATTTACAAGATGTTCCTACATTTAATAACACTTATGTAATTGTTTAGGAAATAATCAAAGTTTACACTAACAACCCATAAAACATACATAAAACATTAAAGAATAACATGAACTGTATTTAGTAAAAATTAATTGCTAATTCACAAATCTTATTTTAACAATTGCTCGATATATGCGCCATCGTTATCCACACATAAATTGTACCGCTTTCTTATTTCGAAAGATGTAACTTTTCTTAAAACATCACCAGATATTCCATTGCACGCATCAATAATTTTTTGTTTTAAAATATCTAAATTATTAGATTTTGTTTTATACACTATATTTTTTAAAATTCCCCATAAAAAGAAATCTAAGGGTGTCAAGTCCGGAGATCTAGGCGGAAATTTCAAGGGCCCGTGTGTCCCCAACCATCTTCCGTGGTAGACTTCATTCAAATAATTTTGAACAATGACCGCATTGTGGCAAGGAGCTCCATCTAGTTGAAACCATAAGTTTCTTCTGATTTGCAGTGGCACATGTTCCAGCAAAAGAGGAAGGTGATTTTGGAGAAAATCTAAGTATCTTGGGCCCGTCAAGGCGCCTTCATAAAAGTATGGCCCTACTAAGTGCCGCCCGACTATTCCGCACCAGACGTTTATGCCAAAGTGGCCCTGTATTTGATGTTGTCTGATTTTGCGCGGGTTTTCGTCTGACCAATAATGGGTATTTTTTTTGTTTGGTAATCCATGACTAACAAAATGACTTTCGTCTGTCCATAGTATATGAGAAAATAAATTAGGATTGTCATCCAAAGACACCAAAAACTGACAAATAAAATCCTTCCTCCTCTCAAAATCTCTAAGCGAAAGTTCTTGCAAATTATGAAATTTATAGTCATGGTATTTGTTGCTTTTTAAAACTCTTTGTATCACACTATAATTTAAATTTAAGTCTCTTGAAGCCTCTCTTATAGAAGCTTCATGGTGATTGTTAAAATAATTTAAAATAATTGCCACATTTTCATCCGTCGTGACAGTTTTTGTTCTTGATCTTTTACCTGCAAATTTGGCTCATTGAATTTATGGGGATTTATTAAAAAACACAAAACCTACCTTCAAATGCTTTAGGGTTTTGACGTAAACTAGTTTCTAACCTGGCAAACATTTTGTGGTCTGGAAGGTTGCGTTCGGGGTATTTTTCCGCATATAATCTTCTTGCAGCTAAACCATTTTTTTGGGCTTCTCCGTATAAAAGAAGCATGTCAACTTTATCTGAATGTGTAAACATATTTCTTATTACTCACTATTTTAATAGAAATAATTGAAATTACACTGACAGTTTCAGACATCAATCAATATAAGCCAATTATGTTTTTTCAAAGCCTACCTGATTTAGTGAAATTTAAAATACCATGCATTCTTTGTATGGCAATCTAGAAATTTGGAACATAAAAACTGGTCTGTAATGCTTGAATGGTTTTAGATGGAAAAAAATGGTATTTGAAAAAAGTGTTTCTATTGAATAGATCTTTCAATTTCTGAAATAAAAATGGTATGCTTCTGACAAAAAAAAAATTGAAGCGTCGCGACTCCCAGCGTCGCTTATTTATAACTTCCTTATCCATCCCAATTTTAAGCATTAGCCGGCCCAAATAAAATACTTTTCACAAAACTCAATTTGCTGCAGCCGTTTACGAGAAAAACTCATTTCCCATGATAAAAGAATCACCCTGTACGTATAAAACAAAATAGCTTCATAAAAGTTTAAAAAATGTTAATACTTTGTTTATAATATTTTTTTAAAGTTTACAAAAACAGAAAAGTCACAGTGGTGCTATAAAATTTTTTTTTTCAACTTATTATAATATTACTGTTTTAATGTCGAGAAAAGACATTTATTAAATAAATAAAAAAAAATTCCTCCATTTGTTTATAAATTTTTTATAAACAAATGGATTATTTTAATTTTTTTCAAATTTTTTTTTACAACTTTCTAGACAATTGCCAATTATGATTTATTCATAATAAAAGACATCAAAATCATTGTTGAAACTTTTTTAAAATTAGGTAAATATATAAAAGAGACAAAATTCTATTTCATATGAAATGAATACAGCAATCCAAGGCTGTAATTTATTTTATAGCAAATAAATCTTGAATCACGTGATGCTTATTTTGTAACGCTTGAGAAAATCGCCTTTTTCTATCTCCTTTATCCATATCTGTGATTGATAACAAACTATAACCAATAAAATTCGATAAAATTAATATATACATTTGGAAATAGACTTCTATAGACTTCCGATTCTGACACCGACGTGTTAACATCAAAAAGGCAGTATCAGTATTGAAATTCCAGTTTTTACAAAATATCCAATTTTTAAGTGACAATCCGACTTTTAAATTAATATTATTCAATTTAGTGCATACTGTGCCAAAGTTTTAAATAGCTCTTTTAGAAGAGTCCGGGGCCTATTTCATAAAACTACTTTGCAAATTCACGAGCACAAAATATTTGTGTTTCATACAATAATATTGTTTTTTAATTTTCAAATTGCTTTTCAAATTTAACTTTTTATTTTTAATTCATCAAATTTCTCTGTTATAAAATATATATGTAGTAAAATATGCAAAGTGCAAAGTGAAAAATTGCTAAGTAGTTTTATTAAATAAACCCCTGGTGTGACTTTCCACACATACTTTTTTTATTATGACAAAAAAAATCGTAACATTGGGCATGCAGAGTAAGCTAAACTCATTTAAAGTAAATATTAATGAAGTGAACATATTATTATTAACAGGGTCCTTGTTTGATTCTCTACGAATGCTGTTCTCATTATAAAAAACGTAAAATTGGAAAAAAGGTGAAAGCTTAATCTATACAAAAGGTTGAAGAAGGAATTTTGGAAACTGAAGAAAAATCTAATTATCCTTCATATAAATTTGTTTTTATCCTACACCAACAGAAAACTCAATTTTGACGTCTCTACAGAGACGTCAAAACGCATCTATTCTTGGCTAACTCGGCAAAATAACTAGAAATAGCTAGCCAGTAAAATAATCGCAATAATTTGCTGTAATTGCCTCAATTTTTTTATGCGATTTCTTATAACCACTTAAAGTTTTCACCACACTCCACAGTTCAGTAGAATTACCAAATTTAGATGCAATTTGTTGCTTGTAGAACTCATATTTGGTTTTTTGAATTGTAGCTGTTACTTTATTTCTACTGTTTTTATGGGCGGAGGTAATTTGCCCACAAAATATTTAAAGCTGCTAATCCTATAGGTAATTTGCCCACAGCAAGTAAAAGGTCATCTTAATCCTGTTGGTATTTTGCCCAAATTTATTTCTAACTGAATAAATCATAATAGATATATCTTTCATTTATTATTTTTTATATATTATCGAAAAGTAAAAACACATTATTAATTAAACTAAAAATTATATTAAACACTAATTTTTATTATTATAAAAAAGTAAGTATACATAAGTTATATTATATTTTTTATATATTTATATTTTATTTACATATTTTTCAACTGGGAGGGATAAATGTGATATAAATTTTATATACTCTAATCTGCTGATTTGCTGCAGATCAAATCGCTGTATAAATTTTTCTAAACACTGAATTTTTTGTTTTACACTTTTGTCTTTGATTTTCTTAGGTATACTTAAGCTTTGTATTGTGACATACGTGTCGATTTGAAAGTCTTTAAGCTTTTCTATAAAAATATATACAGAAGGATGTGTACAGTAGAATGAAGAATTAAACCTTGAATGAAACGACTCACAGGCATTTGTAGTTCTTGTAATTGAAGCTGTTTTTTCTGCCCATATACTTAGAGGAAATGTAGAATTTTCTTCAATATATGTTTCTAATAGGTAATCGGCATACCTATCGAGAACGGCATTTTCTGGTTTACTTGCCATTAAGTCAAACACAAAACAGTCTCCAACTTCATCGGCGTTTAAATATGTCAACCCAAATGATGTTTTAAGCCATTTTCCGGTATCACTGTTAGTTGTATATTCAGTCATTAATCCCAGAGACTGAATTTTACGATACCACGCTTGATGTAGATGAAATCGGCAGCCATTGATTACAGTATTAGGCCACATATAAATTAACGCCTTATGAATTGCTATTTCAAAATCAACGAACACTTTAGATGGATTTAAAGCAATACTGTAAGTTTCCAAAATTTTATAATGCAATAACGAAAACAAATGTTTGTATATATTGGTAGATTTGTTTGGTAATAAACAATATACCAGGGGCACATAGTGTCCATTACACAGCCCATGAATGGTAAATAATTGTAGGAAAAACTTTGTACAATACGAAAATGTTCCATCCATATACAAGACGTTCATTTTACACAAAATACAAATATTTGTCTCACATGTAAATACAATAATATTATTTTCTCTGCTATTTATTAAAATAAAATATTCACCTTTACTGGTTTTAAATGTATTAGAATATAAGTCAACTGCATCATGCACTTCTTGTATATTTGTAGGTAATGGACCTGGTAGTATTTTGCGACGACTGTTGTATATAGTTTTTCTTATGTAGGACACACCAATTGTAGTTAGTGACTCTGGTAAATTAGTAGCAAGAACTTTACGGATAATTTTAGAAGGTTTTTCCGAAATATCATCAACTGCTTTTCGCTTACACGAATTAGAAATAATTTTCCTGTTTAATTTCGGTTCATTTGCTTCATGGCTATGAATTAGGTTGCCTCTGGATACTAAAAGTTCAGGACCAATTGTAAATACAGTGGCATTACAAGCATTTGTTTTTCTTTGGGAGCATCTCCAAGAAACTTCTCCACTTTTCATTTCTCTATCTTTGGCAAACGTAAAATTCTCCAAAAGGAGTACATCTTTCCCGCGTGTGCTTTTAATCAATGTAGCTGACATTATAGAAATAATTATTGTTTATAAACACTCGAATTACAATCATCAACGTATAAAAACTGACTGAAATATAAACAGTAAACACCCAAAGTAAGTACCTATTAGAATTATTAATAACCAGGTAGGTACCTATTTGTGGGCGGATGTAATTTGCGGGTTTAGGTACCTGAATGCTACTGTGGGCAAAATACCAGTAAGATTAACGCACCCCTTCACTTACACAGGTAGAAAACAGAGATTTGTGGGCAAAAAGGACCCGCCGGTTTTTATAGATATATTTCAAAAAAAGGTTATTTGGATCCTTTTGTAATTGTTTGAATAATTTGTTTTTATCATTTATTATTTTTAATAGCGAATCTGTGACCCATGGTGCAATCTTCGTATTTTTTCTGCTTACTCGCCTGGATAAGGTACTTTGTTTTATAATATTTGTCAACTTGTTAATAAACATATTGATTGCAGATTCTGGATCTTCTGCCTGAAATATTTGATTCCAAGATGTCTCTATTGTAACATCATGTATTTTTTTATAATTTATATTATGTTTTATGTATTTTTGTTGTTTATTATTTGCATAATTGTCATTTATAATAATTTGTAACATGGTAGTATAGTGATCAGTTATGTCGTTTTCAATTACAATTGGTAAAATATTGTCAATATCATATACGGTTTTAATAAAAATGTGATCTAGACACGACTTACTTCTGTTTTATACTCTAGTAGGTTTGTTTATAGAGAGAGAGAGAGAGAGAGAGAGAGATATGCTTTATTGTCGTAAAAAAATTTACAAAAATTTTATAGACAAAGCGTGTAACTTAAATACTAAACATATTATAAAAATAACTAAACAGCAGAAAAAACAAACAGAAACAAACAGACAAAATAGGAATAACAATTGCAATGGATATGCAATATCCGTCATTATAATTATTCTAATTTAATTTTTAAATTTAAATTTAAACTTTAATATTTAATTATTTAATTAATGCCATTGTATGTGGAACTCAAATGTCTAAGGTACGTTATAAAATTCTGCTACTGTGTAATATGGTCTTTCTAGAAGAAAAGCTTTAGCCAGTCTTCGGAACTTATCGTATGTATTTATAGATTTTAATTGCATCGGAAGGTTATTATACAATTTTTTGGCATTGTAGGTAATGGAATGTTTTAATAGGTCATAAGTGGGCATTGTTAAATAAACATCAGTCTCTAAATTTCTTGTAGGATATCTACGAGTCGGTCTTTCGGATAAATTTTGAATGTGCTTGCGAACTAAGCAGACGGATTCGAAAATAAATAGAGCAGGAAGGGTTAGAATTTTGAAATTTTTGAAGTAATTTTCGCAATGTGTCCTACTACTTAAACCAAATACATAGCGGATTGCTCTTTTTTGCAGTTTAAAAATAGATTCGAAAAGGTATAAGCTACAAGAACCCCAGAAAGGTAAACCATAGCGAAGGTGAGATTCGAATAAGGAAAAGTAGGTTATTAATGCAGTAGAAGGAGTCAGCTCTTTAGAAACCGATTTAATGGCAAAACATGCGGAGGATAATTTTTTTGCTAAGGTATCTATATGAGCAGACCATTTTAGAGAATCGTCTATATAAAGACCTAAAAACTTGATTGAAGTCACCGTTTGGATCAGATTATTGTTTAAAGTTATAGGTTGTAAAGTACCTCTGTAAGACAATGCTACAGTTTTACTGGCGTTGAAACAAAGTCCATTCGAATCAGACCAGGACTTAATAGTCACTAGATCTTCACTTATGATAGATTGTAATGTCTGCATGTTAGAATTATTCCAGGTTACACTGGTGTCATCAGCAAATAAAGTAATTCTACCACTTATTCTTAAGTCTGTGATGTCGTTGATGAATAATAAAAACAAAATTGGACCTAATACTGATCCTTGAGGTACTCCACTGCTTATTGCTAGATTTGTAGAATCCTCACCATTCGCCCGCACCTGTTGATTTCTATTTTCTAGGTAAGTTTTAAACCATTGTAAAGGAGAACCCCGTATGCCATAAATTTGTAACTTATTAATTAAAATATCATGATTTACACAATCGAAGGCCTTTGCGAAGTCACAAAATACTGAAGCGGTGAAAAGTTTATCATTAAGTGATGTGTATATTTCATTAAGAACGGAAAACATTGCGTCGCTAGTGCATTTTTTAGATAGAAAGCCATACTGATGAGCTGTGAGGATGTTATGCTTGAAAAGAAAGGGCAAAAGACGGTTTTTCATTAGCCGTTCTACTATCTTCGATAAGGTAGGCAATAACGCGATAGGTCTATAGTTACAGGTTTTGGTTTTGTCGCCACCTTTATGAAGTGGGATTATTATAGCTGTTTTTAGACAGTTAGTAAGGATATATTTAGGTTCATATATAACATTCAAATATTCAAAAACTGTTTGGGTTTCCGTTAGCAAGTCTATAATGTGAAGACCTTTTTTTTTTAAATCTGAACAGGCCACTATAGGCTCAGGCGTTTCTTTACCCTCGTTACACTTACGGTTTTTCAAACTGGCCCTTCGAAAATCTGAGTTGTGCAGGCCTGGTTTATATAGTTAATTATTATCATCTACAAATTAATTATTTATAAAATAAATTAGCCTATAAGTGTGTAAATAAATTAAATAAACTGTTTAAAATAAATAAACGTTACAGTATAATAAAAAAGAGCTTTTTCCTCGAAGAATAAGCAAATCATCCCATAATATATCAACGGGATTAATAAACTCGTTTATATGTAGAAATTGAGCGTATCGACCCAAACTTTGTCAATATTAAAAAATAAATTTTCCAAAAAACAGCTAAAATTTTAATTATATTTTTTTCTCAAAATTCGGAAATGACCGGAAAAATATTTTTAGAAAACAAATTGATGTACGACGAATATATTTCATTTCACGGCACATTATATTGTAATTAACATATAGACCTACTTATTCCGCTAATTGGCCAAGTTTCTCAGATATATTCGTATCTATTTATATCAATAGGTCTATAACCTTCCTTTTTTTAATAAATAATTTGTTTATATTCTTAGAACTATACCGATGCCAATATTTGCATTTTAAAATAAATCAAAACCCTGTAAATTTTACGATTTACCTATCGTTAGCAATAATAATGATCTTTATTTACCTTGGAGAATAAAAATATTATAGTTCGTCAAAAAAAACCTAATTGGGAAAAAATAAAATAGTTCAGTCAATATAATAATAAAACAAGTGGAATAAGATCAATTCCAGGTCATTCAAAGTTCAAAGATAAAGCCTCTATATTTCATATTCAAATCTGGAATCCTTTCATTAAATTGCAGAAATTTGTTACAATTGTATAGAAATTTATAAAAATGTTTTAAAAATTTATCACAACTTTCTAGAAAAAGGAAACAATTTGGTGTCATAAGTCCTTTTCTGATAAGGCCATTTACAATACTCAAACAAGTCTGTAAAAATTTGTCACGAATTTGTAGAAATTTCTTACAATTTTGTAAAAATTTGTCATATTTTTCTAGAAATTTGTCATTAATTTCTAGAAATTTATTACAATTTTGTATTCATAAACAGATTCCTTTCCTGACTAAACCATTTACATAAACCAAACAAATTTTATCACAGTCAAAACATTTATCTGATTTTCTGAAAATTTGTCACAACTTTCTAGATATATGTCACAATTTTGTATTCACAATTTACTTTGGCATTACACACAAAGACAACTTTGTAGAAATTTATTACAGTTTTGCAGAAGTTAATCCCTAATTCCTAGCCTAGAAATTTATCACAAATTTCTAAAAATTTGTCACAATTTTATAGAAATGTAATACAATTTTATAAATATAAGTCACAATTTCCTAAATTTCTTAAAAGTTTATCACAATTTTCTAGAAATAGTCTTCTCCTAATTAGGTCATTTTCAATAATCAGACAAATAGTAATTAAGTCAAAACAACTCTGTGGAAAATAGTCACTATTTTGAAAAAATTTGTTACAATTTTGTATAAATTTGTTATAATTTTTAAAATTTTTTCACTATTTTGTAGAGATTTGGTGACTATTTTCTGGATAGTAGTAATAATTTCCTAAAAATTTGTCATAATTTTTTGGAAATTCGTCACAATTTTCTAGAAATTTCTCACAACTTTCTACAAATAGATCACAATTTGTAATTCGTATTTTGCGTCAATGTCATGTGTCTTCTCCTGACTAAACCATTTTTAATTCCCAAGCAAATTTTAATGAAGTCAAAACAACTCTGTAGAAATCTGTTACGATTTTGTATAGAAATTTCTTACACTTTTGTAAAAATTTGTCATAATTTTCTAGAAATTTATCACCATTTCCTAGAAATAAGTTAAAATTTTGAATTCACAATTTGCATTTGTCTCAATATACAGATTGTGTAGATATTAGTCACCATTTTGTAGAAATATGTTTCAATTATGTAGAAATTAGGCACCTTTCTTAGAAATTGGTAACAATTTTCTGAAAATTTGTCAGACTTGTCTAGAAATATGTCACAATTTTGTAATCACAATCGTCTGAAAATTTAAATTTGTCACAACTTTCTAGAAATATGTCACAATTTACTTTGGTATTATACACAAGGGGCTTCTGCTGACTAAGCCATTTACAATAACTCCAAAATTTTTTATGAATTCAAACCAACTCTGTACAAATTTTTCACCATTTAGTAGAAATGTCACAATTTTGTTATTCACAATTTGTGTTGGTCTCCTATACAAAGTCCTCTTCTCACTGGGCTATTTACTATAATCAAACAAATAGTAATAAAATCTCAATAACTATAAAAATTATTTACAGTTTTGAAAAAATTTGTCACAATTTTCTGGAAAATTATCACAACTTTCAAGAAATGTATCACAATTTTGTAGTTCACGATTTGTCTTCTACTAATTAAGCTATTTACAATAATTAAACAAATAGTAATTAAGTCAAACAACTATGCAAAAATTGGTCACTATTTTCTAGAAATTTGTTAAAATTTTGTAGAAATTTGTCACAATTTTTTAAAAATTTGTTATAACGTTCTAGAAATTGCTTGCAACTTTCTAGAAATTGTTCGCAACTTCTAGAAATTTTTCGCAACTTTCTAGAAATAAATCACAATTTGTAATTCCTAATTTGCGTTTGTGTCATGAGTCCTCTCCTAATAAGGCCATTTACAATTCCCAAACAAATTTAATTGATGTCAAAGCTCAAAACTCTGTAAAAAATTGCCACCATTTTCTAGAATTTTTTTCATAATTATTTAGAAATTTGTCACATATTTCTAGAAATAATTTACAATTTTAAATTCACAATTTACATTCTTCTCATATACAGATTCCTGTCCTGACTAAACCATTTACATTACTTATGCAAATTTTATTACAGTCAAATCAATTGTGTGGAAATTAATCACCATTTTGTAAAAATTTGTTGGAATTTTGTTAAAAATAGTCACAATTTCTTATCACATATTCCTGGAAATTTGTCACATTTTCCTGGAGATTTGTCGCAGCTTTTTAGAAACGGGTCACAATTTTGTATTCACAATCTACTTTGTTATTACACAAAGTCCTCTCCTGGCTAGGGCGTTTACAGTAACCAAACCAAACTCTGTAGAAATGTGTAACCATTTTGTAGAAATTTATTACAATTTTGTAGAAATTGGTTATAGTTTCCTATAAATTTGTTATAATTTTCTGGAAGTTTGTCACAACTTCCTAAAAATATGTCACAATTTTGTATTTACAATTTATTTTGGTATTATACACAAAAATCACTCATGACTAGGCCAATTACAATAACCATAGAAATTTTAATGATGTCAAATTAATTATGTAGAAATTTGTTACAATTTTGCAGAATTTAGTCACAATTGCCTAGAAATTTTTCACAATTTTCTGAAAATTTGTCACAATTTTATATATAATTTGTTCCAATTTTAGAGATATTAATCACAATTTTCTATAAAGTTGTCATAATTATCTGGAAATTTGTCACAACTTTTTAGAAATATGTCACAATTTTGTAATTTACGATTTGCGTTATTCTCATATATAAAGTCTTCTTCAGGAGAAGACTCTATATACAATAATCAAACAAATAGTAATTAAGTCAAAACAACTCTGTAGAAGTTGGTTACTATTTTGTATAAATTTGTTACAATTTTGTAGAAATTTGTCGCAACTTTCTAGAAATTTTTCACAACATTCTAGAAGTAGGTCACAATTTGTCTCTTGATTAGGCCATTTATAATTCCCAAACAAATTATAATGAAGTCAAAATAACACTGTAGAAATGTGTCACCATTTTCTAGAAATTTCATACATTTTTATAGAAATTTATCATAATTTTTCAGAAATTTGTCCCCATTTTCTAGAAATATGTTACAATTTTTAATTCATAATTTGCATTTGTTTTATATATAGATTCCTGTCCTGAGTAAACAACATTAACTACGTAAATTTTATTAGTCAAAACAATTGTTTAGAAATAAGTCACCATTTTGTAAAAATTAGTTACAATTTCTTAGAAATTTGTCACAATTTTCTGGGAATTTGTCACAACTTTCTAGAAATAAGTCACAATTTGTAAATTCAAATTTTCATTGATGTCATGACTCCTTTCCTGATTAGGCCATTTACAATTCCCAAACAAATTTTAATGTCACAACAACTCTGTGTAAATTTATCACCATTTTCTAAAAATGTCTTACATTTTGAGGAAATTTGTCATAATTTGTCTTTTTTAACATGTAGTGTCGGCAGCAAACATACAAGTAACTATGTTTTCAAAAAGATCATTAATGTATATTAGAAAGAGTGGTGGTCCTAAAATAGATCCTTGAGGAATCTCTCTTAATATGAGTCGAACTTTTCAATTTTCACACCCATTTTTATGGGGTTCTTCTCAATAATAAAGCAGATGCGCTACTGTAAGCCATCAGAAAGATGTGATTCATAATGTGTGAATTTTCGCATCTCTTTAGCACAATGTAAAGTCACATTCAGAGGTAGTGACGTTGATTTATTGAGCGCAGGTGTGCAACTGACATATTCATACGGATATATTTCTTAATATATGTGTAACGGTTGAGTTAAGAACTTACTCATTTCGTTTAGACGTTTTATAGAATTCTTGTTAGTCTGATGTTTTGTAAAATTAACTAAAAGTGACGACAATGTATTATATTTTTCACGTTATAAGTTGGTTTCTAAGAAATTACTGAACTAATATTTAGGTACCCATATAAAAATAAAGTGTTTTTTCTTATTTTGAAATGCCCTGTGGCATTTATAAGAAACAATCGCTATATCTATCATTGCGTTATAGCTTTATGTTTATCTGTAATAAAAAAAGATACGTAAGTTTAAAGTATTTTTATTTATATAATTGAATATAAACTAGTTGGCTATGAAAAATCAAAAAAATCGATAGAAACGTTTTAGATTGGCATTACTATTTGTAATTTAACAAATTATTTTGCTTTTTTGCATATGTGCTTGGTTTACATGCGTATTTTAAGAATTTTAAGTCGCGATGAGTGAGTACAGTCAATTATTTTGGCTGATAAAATAATCAGTTATCGTGAAAAGTCGTTCAACGTTTTCGAGAAGCAAACGATCATAAATATGAGATCGTTTTATCAGACTTAGTACTTTAAGGGAACGTTTTGTCACCATAAGAAAGTTTACACAAATATAAATGGCACATGTTCGTAATATTCAAATTAGTAATAACACTATACAAAAGCGTCTCGCTGAACAATATTTGTATGTAAGGGTATGAGCCAGAATACCAGCTTTAAACGTCATTGAAGTAGATTGCAATTTTCCAGAAAGCACCTTGACTGGAATGTAGATGACTAAGAACATTATATTCTCCTATGAATCTAGGTTTTGTTTATATAGCTCAGATAGACATCTTGATATAATAAAGAAATTAGGATAGGAATTTAATTATCTTCGACTTCTGGCAGTAAGTATATAACCTTGAAATGGATATACAAATACACTGCAGCGTGTCTATAAGTTGGCATCGGACGTAAATTGCAATAAAATCTATTTAACAATATGACTTTTTATATTTTTTATTTAACAAGTTGACAGTACTTTTTCTCTTGCTATATACAGCATGTTTCAACATAATAAAACGTGAAAATATACAAAATAACTAAAACTAATCAATAAAATTTTCCGGCCCCAAAATGAGGAATTCATTTTTGAAAAACATCTAACACGCATAATTTTGAAACAGGTCGTCTAAAGGTTCCATTAATAGTCTTAACGTCTTAACTCTGGCGTCCTTAACGGGGAAAACAGCCGTGACTATTCCTTTTAGCCACCTATTACTTGGCGACTGATCGTCCATAACAATAACCACATCGTTGACTTCAATGTTTTTTCTCTTGATGTCACTTGGATCGCAAACAAAGAGTGGGTAAATACTCATTTATCCATCGTTCCCAAAATTTGTTGGCAAGGTCTTGAACATACATCCATTGTTTTCGCGAGCTGAAGTTTTCCATGTTTTTAAGGAGATGTATTTGACTGGCATTATACTTCGGCCCCAAAAGGAAATGATTTGGAGTGATGGCTTCTTCGTCTTGGTAATCTAAGGTAATATCAGTCAGCGGTCTATAATTTATTGTGTTCTAAACTTCCAACATCAAGGTATGCAAAACTTCTTCATGAAGAACTTGTTCTTTCAATATAATTTTGAGAGTTGACTTAACGGATTGTATCATCCGCTCCCAAACTCGACCCATATGACTTGCTGTTGGTGGATTGAAATTCCACTTGATACCTTTAACTGAAAGGTTAATAGATATTTTTTGTTGATCAAATTCTTTTAGAGCTAGCTGCAGTTCCTCATCAGCTCCTCTGAAATTAGTGCTGTCACTAAAAAGCTCTAACGGGTGGCCTCTTCTTGAGGACATTCTCTGGATTGCCATAATGGCGGAATCAGTTGTAAGGGCATTAGCTATCTCAATATAAATGGCGTGAATAGTGAGACACGTAAACAAAACTCCATAGCGTTTTTCTCGTCGTCTTCCGATTTTTACCAAATAGGGTTCAAACTAGTACACGCCACAAAATGTAAATGGTTTTATGTAAGGAGTGGTTCTTTGAGTTGGCAACTTTCCCATACAAGGAATTTCTGGAATTGACTTTAAATTTTTGCAGAACTGACAGTCTTTAGAAATCTTTTTTACCAAACTATTTAGTCACAGTATCCCATATAACTATTTAGTTTCATTAATTTGTGTTTTACGACCCTGATGCTTAAAGTTTTTGTGATAGAAATCAACAAGTAGTTCAGTAAAACGATTTTTTGAAGGAAGTATAAAAGGAATATTTTCAAATCCGGGAAGATTCGTATCAATTTGACTTCTAAGTCTCATTATCTCAAATTTGTCCAAGTAAAGATTTAATTTAAAAAGTTTGCTGTTTCTACCTACAGAACCATTAGTTTTTAATGACTGAATTTCATCATAAAATGATATTGACTGCAACATTTTTCACAATACTTGTTCTGCAATATGCAATTCCTCCACAGTTAAGTTCTGTGTGTGGCAGTGATCTTTGCGACATCGATTAATAAATCTGAAAACCCAAGCAGATGACCTTAATAACCGTTGCCATAATGAAAATCGATCACAATCAGGTAAAACTACGGAAAGTGTAGTAACATTTTTAGTTATTCCTACAAATGTTTGTTTTATCTCTGGCAGGTCTTTCAGACACTCAATAAAATCTTGAGGCCAATGCTCATATGATTTCAAAAGAAAATCTGGCCCTGAAAGCCATTTTGAATTTTTATTAGGTTGATCTCTGGTAGCACAATCTGCAGGATGAAATGCAGTTGGTACCCACTTCCACTTGTCTCTGTCAGTAAGGTCTAAAATATTTTGTATTCTGTTGCCAACAAATTATTTAAATTTAATTTTATAAGACATAATTCACGAAAAGACAATCGTAGAGTCTGTCCAAAAGAATGTATTATTGATTTTTATCTCTAGACATCGTTGAATGCAATGTGCAAGTTTACTACTTAGGAGTGCTGCTTCTAACTCTAGCCTGGGTAACGTTATTTCTTTTAAAGGGGCAACCTTACACTTTGACGACAAAAATGCTACTTCTACACCTCGTTCACTTAAGAAAAGTACACAAGCATAGGCTTTAGTACTAGCATCAGAGAAAGCATGCAATTGTATAGAGGTAGCATAAAGAGCATTTAAAGAATAACAGCGTGGTATTTAAATGATAGTTGTGAGTTTTAACTCTTGGAGCCATTGTTGCCATTTGTAATTTAAATTAGGAGAGATTTGGCTATCCCATTCAGTTTTTTCTCGCCATATGTCTTGCAAAATAATTCGACCTCTAACTGTAATATTGTTTAAAAACTCTAAAGGATCAAAAACACTCATAACTACTCTTAAAACTTCTTGCTTTGTAGGAATAAAATTTGAATCTAAAACTGTTTCTGGTATTTTTTCCAAATTTAATTTAAATCTAAATACATCATTTTCTGGGTCCCACTGAATCCCCAAAACTCTTTCTGTTGGCAATTTGGAATCTGAATTAAAGTCCTTAAAGTTTTTGAATCTAATATCTGTTGGCAAGCTAGAAAGTACTTTTTTAGAATTTGAAACCCAATTTCTAATATGAAACTATGTATGTGAATGACGTCAAAAATTAGTTTTATGGCTATATTTTCTGAATCACAAGAATCTGAGTAATCATCGACATAATGTTTATTTAGAATAGCATGAGATGCTTCTGGAAATGCTAATTGAAATTGAGAAGCATTCTTATTTTTAACATATTGGGCTAATGTTGGCGAGCATGTAGCTCCAAATGTCATGACCTGCATTTCATATATGGATGGTTCTCTAAATCTCTCCCGCCCTCGCCATAGGATGCGTTGGGCATTTTGGTCATCTTTGATAATTTTGACTTGATGGAACATCTTTGCTAGGTCTACACAAAATGCTATCTTTCGCTGTCTGAAAGTCCAAAGTACTTTGACTAGAGGTGTCAGTAAGTCAGGAACTGAAAAAAGCATGTCATTAAGGCTAATTCCATGCGATTTGGCTGCGGTGTCGAAAACCATTCTCAGCTTTCCTGGCTTATTGACTAAAGAAAAAAGTAAATCATCCGAAATTTTTTTGTCACAAATGTGAAATGCAAAGTTTTGGTCAACTTTTCCTTTAAAAGTATAACCATTAATAACCCAGCCTAGTTTTGTTAACGTAGCTTTAGGATCATATCGTCGAGGCATAGTTAAGTCTGTTGGTCGTACATTTTTTAAAGGACTTTATTGGGACATTATTTAAATACGGCCACTGCCGTTTAATTAGATCCATATCTACAGATTGTAATGGTAAATTTAAATTGTCTACTGTCCTAATATTTTTTATATTGTAGTCCTTTGCATCTGGTAAGGCACCTTTAATTGTAAATTTAACTTTTCTAGATTTATTAACTTTTTTTGTATAATTATTAGTCCATTGTAAACAAAGAGGTTCTAAAACACCTTTGAGTCCAATTTCATCAGCAAACACTTTTTTCTAATAAAGTTACAGTTGAACTTTTATCCAATAAAGCATAAATTAGCCTACTTTCTTTAGGACCCTGGACATAAACTGGAATGGTTCTGAGGAGAATTGCAGAATTTTTAAGCTGGTGAATTTGAACTGGTTCCTGATTATTTAAAGTAGTATTTTCTGTTAGTCTTTAGGGGTTGTTTATGCAGTAAATTATAATTTTTAAACTGACAGTTGTTAATACCACACAATTTTTTGACAAAACATGTATTTAGACGGTGGTTTGATTTGAAACATGCAATACATAATTTATTTTTTGTTATGCATTTCCAACGGTCGTTTACAGACAAATCAATAAACTTTTGACATTTATCCAAATTATGCATTTTTTCACTGCAGCAGTGACATTTTTCATTTGAGGTTTTTCTAGTTAGTAACAGACTTTCTGTTCGTTTATGAGTCTGTAAACGATCGTTTTTGATACTTGATGACCAAAGGGGACATAACAGATTATTTGCTTTACCTATTATCTTTAACCACTCTGCACAGTCTATCAAGGATAATTCTTTTAGTGAAACTGCATGAAGTGACCATTAAAATTTAAGATTAGTAGTTAAATTGGATACAATTTCGTCAAGAAGCACGGGATTTTTTAAATATTCGTCATTATTCAAATGTTTGATAGTTGTGACAAAATTACATATATTATTTGAAAATTTAACAATTGTATCGGGTTTGTAGTCTTTTAAAGGTGGTGTATTTTTAATTTGACCGATCCAAAATTTTATTATGTAATCCGGACGCCCATAATTACTTTCTAATGTTTCAATTATTTCAGGTACATTTAAATAAGAAATAAGTAACATCTTAACTGCCTCTCTAGCTTCGCCTTTTAGACATTTTCGAAGTCTAGCTAAATTTTCACTATCCAAGTAATTACATAGTTTGGTTGTTTCATTACATTCAGTAATAAATAGTAACCAATCAGAAGGATCGCCATTAAAAAATTGTAACTTACGATCAATGACTTGCCATCTTAACATGCAAACATTTAAATCTTCATTTGAAGTAGAAAGATTATTTTTTACTTTCTTTACTTCTACGTCTTCAACACAATCATTTTGAAATAGCTTGCTCCCCCTTTTTCTACCTTTCCCGATAGACAACATCGATCTTCTTGCTCTTTATCTTTACATTTCTCTAACCAGTCTGTAACCTTTTGTTTCTCGCTGATAAAGCTGCACAAATCTTCTTAATCTACACTATTTATACTTACTGCTTCATCTAATTTCAATTTATCTATAGCTAGGTGATCTAGAATTATCTGTTTTTCTATTTTCATTTCCAATATTTTTCTTTTTGCATCTAATTCTAGTTCCATTCTAGAGATCATACTTCGTCTGCTTCTGGCTGTAGTTCTAGATGTTGTCTTTATTTCTTCGCCATTTCCATGACCAGTCTGTTGGTCCTTTTCACATGTTAGCGCATTTTGTTCTTTTTGTCCAATTGTCTCCAAATCACCTTCAGTTTGGCTTTCGCGCGTCGTCTGGTATTGTATACCTTCCTAACTGCTCTTAGCGATTTTTGGCTGGCCATAACGTTGACTTATAGATCTATTGCCGTCTTAAGACTCGAAGGACCAAATGCAGCGGTCTGCTGCGTGTCTATAAGCTGGTATCGGTCGTAAATTGCAATAAAATCTATTTAACAATATGACTTTTTATATTTTTCTCTTGCTATATACAGCAAGTTTCAACATAATAAAACGTAAAAATATACAAAATATCTAAAACTAATCAATAATATACACTGTATTAAAATAAATATATCAATAAGAATTTTTACATGTATTTTATTTTGAATTTAATATTTTAATACCATAATGATATAATGTGATTAATAGCAACGTGTTTACTGATTATTGCGAAAACATCGTTCGTCTTCACCTGCCGGGTGTTCTATTAAATGGGTCGACAAAGACAACTCTTGAATCTCGAATATCATCTACTTTACTGCATACTGTCATTTGGAAAGAAGCCGTTGCCAAATTTACCATTTAGAAGATAATTTAGGGAGTAAATAAAGTTATGGGTTCATTAGCTACTAAAAGATTTTGACAATCGTTCTTGCAACCGGCTGTAAAACTTTTGTATCTTCTTTGATAACAAAAGTATCGAATGGTTCTTAAACAGGAATACTGAGAAAAGATGAAGCTACTGCGTAATGTTTATTAGATATACCAATTGTTTCTAATAAGTTCTACAGGATGTAGCAAAATAAGAAGTACATGAAGCTTTATTTTTACACCAGATATTGTTAAATACTATTATTAGTGGAGCAACTTAAAGTCGTTTATTACTAAAGCTTTCCGGCATAATCTTACTCATCTAAACAGTAAAATTTTAATAAAAACACATATTCTACTGTTTCGTGCCTCATTAGCTTCGGTAAACATGATATACATGAGATTGTTACGAACTGCAAAGTGGATCTATTTGTTTCGAAAACTGGATTATTTTTCCGCGCGTTCCGCTTTTCATCTGGAAAATGTAGCAAATTGTTTGGAAAATTAAATGTCGGCGCTAGAGCGTTACCTGGAAAATTCTACGTGAAAATATTGCATGGTAAACGTAAATAAATGTGCAAGTGAGTACATAATTTTGAAATGTATTTAGAATGAAAAGAAAATATATTTGCAGTCATATTCAGCAGAATTGGAAAATTATTTTTGTTGTTTATAAATTGGTATGAATTCTAATAATAAAATTATATTTATTCAATATATATTTTGATCATATTCAGCAGAATTGGAAAATTATTTTGCTGTTTATAAATTGGTATAAATTCTAATATTAAAATTATATTTATTTAATATATATTTTGATTATATGTTAAGGTCGTAGTATGCAGCACTTTCATGAATCACTTTGGTACTTTGGCTTTATCCCATATACTATTTTCTATGTTAGATAATAAAGTAAGAGTGAAAGCAGCTGTGAAATAAATTTGACAGGTAACATGTCAATTGTGGCGCCTAAAAATTAAATTTAAAGTTCTTTATATTAAAATGATTATTATTATTAAAAATTTCTTTTAATATAATCGACAAAAGCTTATTCTTTCCCATTAATTCGTTGGTAATGAAGATATTAAAACCAAAAATCGAAAAAAATTGAGTGGAAAATTTTTAATTTATATTTAAACATTTTTGATCAATATTAATTAATAACTTTACAGGAAATGCATGTTTTTTATATTATATTGTTTGTTTTCCTGTTAAAAGGGCAACTATATCCATAAAACAACAAAACACTAAATACTAAGCACCTTTTTAAATAAACTAGTAGTCATATTGTGGTTGAGTATTCACTACCTAAATGTTTTGTTATTTTTGTACATTCGCGTTATGGGTGTGTCATCGTAAACGCGTAAATGTTGGTAATAAAGAAAATCTGTGTCTAAGCACACTACAAAATTACATTTTAAGAATTTCTCATCCGTAGGAATATCGTGATCCTTGTTCAGACGAAGTCAACAAACTTGAATCGGGATTTGAATTAAATAGAAATTAGACATACCTAGTTTTAAATTTTATTTTAGAAATATTTAGGATTGGATTAGGTTAAAATAACGTCGTCATACGTCAAAACTTTACGCTATTGCCCTATAATTCAATATTCAATGTGTTAATCTTTAATTGTGACATAATACTAATAAAGTTTTGTTCATACAATTAGTTTTTTTGAGATTTTAAGAAAAAGTAAACACAATAGAAATACTATATACAGTATGGTTCAAATGAAAGGAATAAATTCATTATAATGGAAGTAGTTGGTTATTCGAAAAAATTCTCGGACACGTCAATTTTGTTTACTCAAAGCGCAATTTTTTAAATAGAATTCAATTTTCCTCCACTTCCCGTTTTTGGGCAGTGACGCCATTAACAATTTTTTTAAATAGTAACCCCAATTTGTTTTTCTTGATTTTAAAAGATCTTGCAATTTCCTACTCGGAAACATAATATTTGTAATTTATGTTGCTCCTAAAGTCTCTAAGCCTATTCCAACCAATGCAAGGAATATAAAAAATTTGACATAATTTCAGAAGAAATCAAAACAGTGTAGCACTTCTAATATTGATGCATACTCGCATTAAAGAAGTATTGTAATTTTTTTTTTTCTACGAAATCTTACAAAAAGACATCTTTCGCCACAGGGAAAACTTGATTTCCGTCACTAGTGAGAAAAAATCCCATAACGTTTAAAGTAAGTTGTTACATATTTTCATATATCAGTCGCCTCGTATAATATTTTGGCAGCTTATAATTATTAATAATGAAATAAAAAGATGCTCATTAAATTCTATATGCGTTTTTACCTAAACTTTAATGAATTAAAGATAAAATAAAAATGTATAAAAATAGTGCAAATTAAACCAATCTACATCTAGTTTCCTGGTTTTCATTTGTTTATTTGAAGTTTTATCACTTTTGAGAACTGTCAGTTTCAGTTCGTCCTAAATTTAACACATTTTCATGATGTTTGAGTCAGAAAGCGATTGTACTCCCCCAGAAATTATTTTTAAAGCTGAAGAAACCTCTTCAGATTTATTACCGGCCAAATTAAAAAAGAGATATGAAGAAATTTATATCAAATTTTTGGACTGGAGAGAAAAAAATAAAGTGAAATCATTTTCGGAAACTGTACTATTAGCATACTTTGGAGAAATATGTTCAAATTTTAAACCGTCGACGTTATGGTCCATTTATTCGATGCTAAGAACTACACTCTCTGTTAAAAATGATGTCGATATTAGTAAATATTCAAAGTTACGTTCGCTTTTGAAAAGAAAATCTGATGGTTTTAAAAGCCAAAAATCCAAAATTTTTTCGCCTGAAGACATGAAGACTTTCCTAAAGAATGCACCTGACTATAAATATTTAATAACAAAGGTAACGGAATTATTATTTTTATTTTAACAAATACATAACTACTAATATTTGTAGGTAGCATTAGTTTTTGGATTATCTGGCGCTTGTCGTTGCCACGAACTAAAAGATTTAACAATAAGCGATGTAAAGGATACTGGAAGTATTCGGTTAGTTAAAATCCGTAATACAAAAACAAAAGTTCCGCGTTCTTTTCATATTTCTGGACCCTTTTATGATATTTCTAAAAAATATATGAGCCTACGTCCCGCAAACATGGATCAAATTAATTCAAGATTCTTTATTAACTATCAGAATGGAAAGTGTAGCAGACAGGTTGTTGGAATTAATAAAATCAGTAAATTTCCTAACGAAATTGCTCAGTTTTTAACGCTTCCGAATCCTCAAGATTACACTGGGCACTGCTTCCGCAGAACATCCGCAACGCTATTAGTGGATGCAGGAGGTGACTTGCTTCTGTTAAAAAAGCACGGTGGTTGGAAATC